>CM054128.1:84753196-84936584 GCA_028751855.1 Ambrosia trifida
TTTTTGAAAATTTGTATTTATTTTGATGATGTAGTACTTATTGTCCGCTTGTAAGAGGATAAAAGATTCAATTTTTACGTTTGTTATTATTTAAGTGAGATCCGTAAGGCTCATTTATAGAGAGATGATAGTGATGAACTGATGATACGGACAACAAAAGTAACGAATGTACTATATAAGAGAATTAGAGGATTGATAAACTAAAACAAAACGAGTATCAAGTCATAAAAATAAGGGCAAGTTGCTATAATGCATTACATAGACTTTAAATTTACTTAGTATAAATTAATAAAGCATTAAATGAGTAAAAGGTTTATATTACCGGTACATGCCATCATGTGTGGGTAATTTCCACTAAGACTACACGTTGTGGCATGCGAGTGAGCCGACGTGAGTGATCGATCAATTCATGTGGCTCGCGAACACCACAATGTAGCCACGCGGAACTGCCCGCGAGCGAGCACACACTACCCAGCTTGCGTGGGCTAGCGTGAGAAAAATCGACAATTGGCAACAGCTGACTGTTGCCAATGGCTATTTTTTGTTTTTTTTTTCTTAAAAAAAAAAACATTTTTAAACTTTGTAAAAACCATCCAACTCATTTACAAACTCACAAACATTCAAATCTTTACACATCATACTACAAAGCTACTACAAACACTGAAACACATCTTCAAACCGAAATAGAAGACAACCAAAACAATAACGAGTAGTTTTAGTGGTTTTTTTTATGTCTTTTTATTAATGATGTTTAATGTTTTTTTATTAATTTTAATATTTTATGTCTTATTATTTAATTTGTCTTTAATTATAATGTTAAATAACATTTTACATAATATATTTTTTTTTAAAATGGATAAAGTCACTGCTCACCTTGAGTCACAACAGGGTCAAGTGAATGAACTGCAGCTTTATCAACATGCCACGTTAGCGCCCGGTTGGCATAATATGATAGGATAAAGTGTGTGCTCATCTTAAGCCACAACACATAGTCTAAGAGTAGAACGGTTTAGAGTGTAACGTGGCCTATGGTTTTATTTGAACTTGTGTCAAGTTAGAGGGTTATAATTTCTTATCAATAAAGTGTATTTTCGTGCTAATTTTCTTGTAAGATCATGTCTATCTCACTTTATTTATTTTATTTTTGATCAAATAATTTTATGAAATATTTAAAAATAGTTAGTTTTGTTTAAATATTTAATACCCTATGCTATTACCTAAACCTCAATAGCATAATCCTTGCAATAACATAGGTTTAAAATAACCGATTTGTAACAATGGAGTTACATTGCACTCTCTCAACTCTTAACGACTCATATTTACACACCTTGTCCTTTGGTGTGCATATGGAAAACATTCCCACAATGTTTTACAGATTTAACGGACATCTAATAAAGTAGTACTTTGTTCTGACGGTTGTTGAGATTTGTATGGCTTATGGCAAAAATAGAGCACAACGATGCTACAAATAAAACGTGACAGGCGTACTATAGAATAAATCGCGAGAGGATTGATAAAACATCCGAAAATGTGATCCTCATTCTAAATTGTTGTCGCCGTCGCATCGCGCGGGTTTCCTACTAGTACTACTTACATGGGAGGGAGAGATAACGTATAAAGACTTCTTAACTTACAAAGCGTAGAAAGTAATCTCAGCCGTAGATTAGGGTTAGATGGAGGCGATGACAGGATTGTAATATTTACGCGTTATTAAATAACCGTGTAACACAGAAAAGGTATTTTCGTCCAATTGCAAAATCAAAATTCAATTGAATAAAAATTGTATCGCGCTATTCTCGTTAATCAATTTCACGATCTGGAAAAAAATCACATAACTGAAAGCTTTGATTTCGAATACCTACCACCTGAAACATGCTCTGTTTTTTAAACAAAAAAAACAGAACATGATACGTACTGAAAAAAACTACAAAATAAATGAGGAAAAAGTTAACATTAGTTGTTTTATAACAAGCAAAACAAACACACTTATCAATTAAAAAAAACAAACGCATTATCCATTAAGTGGTTCAAGCATTAATTGTTTAAAAAATAATCAAAAAAACAAACAGAGCATAGGTGCCTTGATTTGGTTTAAACGCACACAATGAAAAACAAAACAAACGCACCATGCATTATTTAGTTTCAACGCACTCAAAAAACAAACACACGCATGGATGGATTTAAATGCACCTTAATCAATATAACAGACAATGTGCGTTTAAACAAAATATAAAAGATGCATATTATCAAACAAAATATACTAGTTACAAACGCACGTATGAAAAAAACCCATATTAAAATAGCACAAATGTGGTTATATTCAACCATCAGTTTGATCTACATCAAATTGTGAATTCCATCTTACTCTTGAGCTCACTGAACTAGGACTGTACATTATTGATCATACACCGGGTAATGTCTTCTTGGCACTTCTATTGTGAAACACCACCTTTGCTAGTATAATACTAATTGCAAAAAATGAATTCAAATTGTATATATAAACGCACATTGAAAATTGTGAAACACCACATTTGCTAATTGAATATAAACGTAGGGTTAGGAACAAATACACAGTGAAAGAAAAATAGGAAGTCGTAGAAAGGGTATCAAACGGACTTCGATTGAACTCATTCATGCGGCATTGGAATCGTCTTATCGAACCCTACGACGTTAGTTTTTAGGTATTCGTTTTTCAGGTGTAACATTTGCGTGTTTTCTAAATTTTATCGTAATTTCATTGTAGTCCTCATATTATGATCTTTTGGAATCACAAATAAAACATAAGTGGCGTTATTCGTTAAATCTTATTTATATACGTTTTATTATAAAACTTTAAATAAATTAGTCGAGGGATGTTGGAAAATATCAAGTTTTACGATGAAAAAGATATAAACTTGATAATATTATGTCAAGTTTATAAAAGAGAAAAAAAATATATAGTTTTAAAGTTTTAAAAGGTTTGGTTAAAAAAATATTAACTTTGGTTAAGTTTTATAAGAAATCAAGGGACTAAACTAACCAAACTAACTTGAGGGACCAAAATTGTCATGTTTCAAAGCAAAAAAAAAAAAAAAAAAAAAAAATCTGGTCTGGTACTGTAGCAGCGTTTTTCCAGCGACCGGAATACTCTCCGGCGACTTCCTTTTTGGCGCTTTTAGGCGTTTAAACTCGCAAGAATTAATATGTTTACGTTTCTTCATCTTAATCCTTTGATTTTACCTCTTAAAAGTGGTCAAAAACGCGTTACAACTCACTATTAATTTCGGGTTTTGTTAAATAACCGCCGGAATATTTAAAACTTGAAAAATGCCACTTTCACAGGACCATTATAAATACCAAAGGTATCATTAGTTTTCTGCACTCTTGCTCTTCAAAACCCACTAAAAAACCCCAAGTAAAAACACCTTGAAAGGCTCCAATTCATGAACTTTGGTCGTGTACTTGAAGCTTAAATTCCGGTCGAAATACGCATTGTAAGCGTCTATTTTTAGTGCCATTTTGCTTCTTTAATCATGTTCTTTAAAAGCCCTCTTGATTCGGGGTCTAACCATTACGAATTGAAAGTCTTAAAAATCTAGGGTTAGGGTTATGATTTGGGGAAGAAGATGAAGTGTAAGGATTGTTTAAATAATATTTTGGATGGGTTTATTAACAAAGTGTCATTTTGGTGTAGTGGTTAACAAAGGGTTTTGTGTGACACCCGGCAAATTCCGGTTAACAACGCTGTCTAGATTAAAGTCTACCTTAGCGAGTCACGCGTATATTATACTTAACTGGGTTAGTTGAGTCGTGTTACGGTTCGGGAACTGTTAGTTTAGTATAGAGGATCATTAGATGTCAGTCTAGAGGCTCATTAGATGTCAGTCCTTAACCAAGTGTACAAGGGGTGACGATTCGTAGATGTAACACCCCAACCGATGGCGGAAACATCGGGATGTCACGTATTGATGATTGTTCAGTAGCTCATGGTAATTAATAAGTTTCAATAAATGATTAAAATAAATTACATACAATTGTTCTAAGAATTTGTACATCAAAATGAATAATACTATACACATATCTTCAATCATCAATTCAAATCTTCAAGCAAGTAGAACCTGAAGCATGTTAAGTTGAAAATGTTTTGGGTCAACAAAAGTTGGTGAGAATTACATAGGTTTTGATAATAGAATAAAATTGTTGTGCAATTCATGTGTCATGGCAATCTAGTCCATATGCGAAAACATACTAGAAGTAAATCGAGTGCATAATCAACCTTGTTGACTGTTGTAATTGTGGTACATCCCATACGCTCATGGTTCACTCGTTTATATTGCAGTAACAAACACCCACGTAACCTTTGTAGGAGGCACGCATCCGGGTGGGATTGTCAGTCCAATAGATCTATCAATGTATACCGTTTGGCTGATGAATGTTTATGCTAGAATTGTGCTTACCCTAGTCATGTTCAAGACATAATGCAACATAGAAATACACATAGACACATTGATGATTGAATTGCATAAATATTGTTGTAACATGTTTCACCCCAAAAATGGTGATAAATAGAAAAGGGGCTATGTAAAACTCACCTTAGCAAAATGTTATCTCTTGAAAATAGTGTGTTGCCCAAATGTGTCAAGTATCACCCTATAATAAGGTAATAAATATGTCTAAGTCTATCTAGTATACAAATGTATATGTTCTAGGGCTTCGAATTGGGGATAATTGCTCGTTTGATTAATATTGAAAATATTCGACAATAAAGAGAAATTTAGTAAATAAATAACCAAAAGTCTTTTTATAAATTTTAAATCTAAGATGGTCACAAGAATGTGTTTAAAGTATAAAATAATTTTTGCAAAATTATTTTCTTTAAAATAGATTATTAAATCTATTTATTACAAATTGTCAAACTTTAACTTTAATAATTAAAAATTACTAAAATTAAAGATTTATCAGTTTAAAAATTATATTTCTGTTCTAAATATTCAGAAATAATTTGTATAAAATTTTGGTGCAAAAATATTAAAAATTGGATTTATTATGATTTAATTATGATTAAAACTAACAAAAATTGACTAAAAATATTAAATAAATGATTTTTCAGAAATAAAAATCATTTCTGAAAAGCTTAATGTTATAAAAACTCAGGATAATTTTTGTGGAAATTAATAAGATCGTTTTGATATTTTTATAGATTTTTATAAATAAAATAGAATAAACTTGATTTATGTATTATATATATTAAATAAATAAATTTTTTGAAAACTAAAAATTGTAAGTTGAACTTTTTAATCATATTAATATAAGATAATTTTTGTAGAATTTTTGAAAATGTTTTAGTATTTTTAAATGAATTTATAAGATATAAAAATCATATATATAATGTTGATAAAGGAAAAAAAAAAAGAATAAAAGGGGGTGTGCAGCCGGGTTTCGAACCCGCGTCTGCTGGGTAACCAAGCAACAACACAACCACTTGGTCTAGACCTGTGGTTGTGTTAGGATTCAGTTTGTTTAATTTATATATATTAACTGCTCTTGATGTTCTTCCCCAATTCATGTTTGCGAGCCCTAGCTTTTGCAATTATATGATTCACACAACAATAACCCAATCAATCATGGGGTTATTGTTGTGTGATTGCCGAAGGATAAAACCCACAAGAAAAACTTGACTTACAAACACGTTACGTATGAGAATTGATCGGTCAAAGCCGAAGTCAAACGCGATCAAAATTTCTTCGATTGACGATTATTAACAGAAATGGGAGGTTGTGAGAGGATTGTCGGCGAGTAGTGATGGTTCAGGGATGATCAATTTATAGTGCTATGGTTCGTATGTTCAAAATGGAAATCGTTGAATTTGAATTGAATGTATACGCGTGAATTGATGATGATTGACTAAATTGGTTGTTGTTTGACGTGTAATGGATGCGAAATAATTAATATAATAGGTCAACGGCAATAATCAGTTTAATCATTCCAAAAAAATCAGCGAATTAGTTGATAAAAATATCAATTCTGCTGCTGTTGCTGTTCGCGAAGGAAGAAAGGGAAAAAGGAAAGGGGTTTATCTGTGTATTTATATAAAAAGATCAGGAATCAAAACAATAAACAAGTGTTGTTCAGGTGGTTGGTGCGCGTGTGTGGTCTGTGGTTGACCCGGGTTCGATTCCGGTTAGCTGCAAGGTTTTGTTGTTTTTTTTTATTAAACAAGAAGGGCTAGTGGGCCAAGGCTGTTGGGCCGGCCCTTGGGCCTGATGGGCTGGAAAATAAGAGGGATATTGGGTTTTAGAGTGTGTTGGTTTGTTGGGTTAAGTTTTTAACAAACTAGTTTTATTATTGTTATTATTATATATATATATATATATATATATATATATATATATATATAACTTGTGTTAGGGTTAGCGTATGAAGTAAGGTTCTTACGTAGGAAAATTAGGGGAAATTTTTGCGACGTTACAGTAGAATCGTCAGAGCATAGGGAACATACAAGTCTCGAGTCCCGGGAATTGGTGAACGAGTGTGAATGTGTTTGTTTGCAAGTATTATGTGTTTACAATCATTATGTGACTTGTCGGTATGTGAAAGTGTGTTAACATATGTTAAAACGGGGTTTAACGCGCAAAATACGCAGAACCAACCCCTATAGGCGATTAGGAAGGGCTAATCGCCTATAGGGAGGCGAATGGGACATGTTTGGGGCGAATAGCAAGGCTAATCGCCTATAGGGAGGGCGATTAGCAACCCTATTCGCCTGATGCTGCTGCATAATCGCCTGTAACGTACCTGACGACTAAAAACGACTATAAATACCATACTTGACCTCCTAAACTTCATTATAACAACCCTAGTCGTCCCACAACTCGTCCCAACACACACACAACCTCTGGAACACGATTTTGGATCAAAATACACGATTTCAAGCCTATTACATCAATCTATCATAAACCTAAGGTGTGGTTTTCATTCATACAACCTTTAATAATGTTTTTATTGAATCCCTAATGGTCCAGACCTGTTTATAAACATATGTGTCTTCTGAAATTCGTTAATAATCATTGTTAATTGGATTCTAGCTATTATGCATGTTGTATGTGTGTTTATAATTAAAAGATAGGGTTTTTGTGATTCAAGAAGGATTGTTAGCATGATATTAAGGTAGTTACAGATTGATGATGATAGCATGTTGATGAGATCTGAGTAATTGTTCATTAGGGTTACGGTTATGCATGTTAATGTGATGTTTCATGCTATGTGTATTGTTTTTGGGATACATGGTTGCATGCAGGGCTGATAGAACGAGGTTAAACGAAGGATTTTGATTGAAATATGTTTGATATAGTTGTTTGATTGATATTTGATGTTTACACACGTTCTGGATTTGATTTGGAGTGTTAAACGCGCGAAAAACCGGAACAGCTGGGCTAAAGGCGATTAGGAGGCTATTCGCCTGATAGGAAACCCTAATCGCCTATAGTATAGGCGAATAGGGGTCTAAATGCCTTTACTTCATGCGATTACGATCCTAATTGCTAGTTAAGCCCTGAATTGCATGCCTTACGACGTAATCGCCTATAAACTCCTGATTTGCATACCATATGACCCTAATCGCCTATAGTATAGGCGATTAGCCTTCCTAAATGCCTGTTGACTTTCATAATCGCTAGTTGACTTTTCCTAATCGCCTGTACTGCTGCTGTAAGTGTATTTTGACATTCCGAGACCCGATTTGACACCTAGGAACATGCTAGGAACCCCGTAACATACCTAATAACTTGGTAACATGTGCTCAGACTTATTTATGAGATACTTGAACTACGTGCTACAACTTGTTGGATTTTAACGTATGTTAAGTGTGATTGCATGATTGTATGTTTGAGAGTGCAAGTATAACACGGGGAGTCACGGGTCACCAATGGGATGTCGAGTCTTGTACATTGGGTTAATTTAACAGTCACAGTGGTTTCAAACGAACTTGGTTATGGTCTGGACATCTAGGGACTAACTAACCTACGGGTTATTAGTCTAATTACTTGTAACTGTCATATGTTAGGTCGCCGCCTTACGGGGCTAGCATAGCTTGCTGATTTTATTCGTATTACGAAGTAACGCAACCTAAGGTGAGTTCACGGCCCCTCTTTTAACTGGTTTTACTTTTTGGGGGAGAGAACATGTGTTAAACTTATGTTTTGGTAACAACTGTCATACTATGGGTTTCTATGGTTTACTATACGATCTTTGGAAGTCCTGGGGGAAACCATGAATGTGCGGGTTTGCACAACGGGGAAATGTGAATAGATCTATTGGGAGTAACCAACCCCGCTCGTCGGCTTGGAGGGCCGGGCGAGTGCATATTGTCTCAAACAGGAACAAGTTCACTATTCGGGCACAACATCTGGTTTGCGAGTTAGTAATGGTTTTCCAATCGTAGAAGTAACAAAACATACGCCTAGCTAGCGTACTTTGGTTTGCAAATTGATATAGTATGGACAGGTTGAACTTGGTACTTTAATTACAAACCTGTGAACTCACCAGCATTTTTTGTGCTGACGTAACTCTTACATGTTTTCTCAGGTCGCTAAGGTAGCACTACGGAACTAGGGCGCACGCGTCTGCACGGCGTCTAGTTAGGGTTGCATGGTTTTCAAACATTGAATAATTTGGTTTACTTTTGGATTATGTTTTGAGAATAAGCTTCCGCTGTATTTGGGGATTTTAAACTATGTTTTTGAAATTGCATATGTTCATTTAGATTTGTTTATTGTGATCGTTGACTTGGATCCTGGTTTGTCATGCGCCTCGCGATAAAACTCCGCAAGTGGATTTTGAGGGTGTGACAGATTGGTATCAGAGCCAATGGTTATAGTGAACTAGGACTGCATGTAGAGTCTAGCCGAGTCGCACACACTAGACGATCACATAGTACTAAACATTATGGTGGATTACGTATGGCCTTGTCGGGGTGTCTCTAAATCATCTGACCTTCCTATGTTACATCATCCGTTCTATCTTAGGTCGGGTTACTTGCTTTCTAGGCAGTGTGGTATATTGGGGTAAATCGTGTACTCTTGAGGTTTGTCCAAGGCTCGGACATCTCCCTTTCATAATCCAATAGAAACACTTGCCATAAACTACCGTAGCATTACGGTGTATAGCTAAGAGTCTATGTTCGGTGATTTGAACTTTGAACTAGGAGAACACTTGGAGGACCATGTAGAGCGGTTTATCATTTTTGGTGCACACAAAATCATAAACCGAAATGCATGAAAGCCCTAGTGAGCTCTGGGTTTGAATGGATAGTCCTGGGTTGGATCTAGCTTTGATCTTGTGAACGCTAGTGGTTACCATTAGCTGCGAAACTAAAATTTTCTCGTCCTTTCTGTCAGAATCATGTCTGGAGTACGAGGAGGACGTGGAGGTGGTCGCGCTGGTGGACGTGGTGGTGGTCGTGGTGGTGGTGGTCGTGGAGGTGTAAACCTAACACAAGAAGATCTGAACAACTTACTGCAAGCTGCCTTTCAGTTAGGGCACAATGGTGGTGGTAAGTTGACTTATTCACTTTTGCCTCATTGGTGAACCTTGTTTACATCCTTCGTGGTTTCTCATGCGTTTCATTTCAGGTGGTCCTGTTAACCCACCCCCACCTATGTGTACCTACAAAATGTTTCGGGACTGTAAGCCCCAGGAATTCTCTGGCACTGAGGGTGCGGTGAGCTTGCTCAGGTGGCTGGAAAAGGTGGAGTCAGTGTTTCTGATGTGCAACTGTCGCCCAGAGGATCGAGTCAAGTATGCTGCTGCGTTATTCCAGGATGTTGCTTTGACCTGGTGGAACAATATCACCCAGAATATGGGTATAGGGGAGGCTTATGCTATGCCTTGGGAAAATTTTGTTCAACTACTGAAGCAAGAGTACTGTCCAAGGGAAGAAATTCAAAAGCTAGAGCATGAGGTGTGGAACATCAAGATGATCGGGTCAGAGATTGAAAAGTGTACGGTAAGGCGTAATGAGTTGGCAGTGCTGTGTCCTGATCTGCATGTGCCAGAATACAGGAGGATTAAACACTATATCTCGGGGCTAGTACCAGAGATCGCAGGGTTGGTGGCTGCGGGGAATCTTCCTACATACTCAGAGGTGGTCCGATCGGCTCACAGGATGACAAACTTGAAGGTGAATGAGGGTATCTTGCCTGCTAAGGGTTCGACTATCAAGGCCCCGGAGAATAACAAGCGTAAATGGGATAATGAGGGGAAAGGATCTGAGCCAGCATTATCACAACAGGGTAAGAGGTTCGATAGTGGGGGTTCTTCTTCTTCTGGTACCAAACCGGGTGGTTATGCGAGGAAATTACCTAAGTGCAACAAATGTGGGCGTCATCATCAGGGGGACTGCGACCGTAATCGTTGCCATCGCTGTCAGCGACTTGGGCATTTTGCTAAAGATTGTCGGGCGACACTTCCATCGACCCAGGCCCCAAGTACTACCCCGGCTCCTACTGCTCAAGGAACTACGTGGAAACAGGGTTGTTACAACTGTGGGGAGACTGGGCATTACAAGAAGGAGTTCCCGAAACTGAAGCAGGGCGGGGATGTGATGGATAGAAACGGTAACGGGAACAACGGGGGCGGTGGCAGGAATGCACGTGCCTTCGTCATTGGAGCCGCAGAGGCTAGGCAGGATCCTGACACAGTTACCGGTACGTTCCTTCTCAATAATCGCTCTGTTAGTGTTTTATTTGATTCCGGTGCCGATAAAGGTTTTATATCTATGGAAGTTAGTCGACTGCTAGATGTAGTACCCGTACCATTAGAGGCTAAGTATGTAATTGAGTTGGCTGACGGTAAAAAGATTGAAGCTACTTGTATCCTTCGGGAGTGTCAACTAGAGTTGTCGGGTTTGTCGTTCCCCATCGACCTTATGCCGGTACCTTTGGGTAGTTTTGACGTTGTTGTAGGCATGGATTGGTTGTCTTTGTATCGCGCTGAGATCGTTTGTTACGACAAGATTATTCGGATTCCCCTCCCTGATGGAGAATTCCTTTCTGTGTACGGTATCAAGGGCGGTGCTCCGCTAAATCTCATCTCCAGCATGAAAGCCCTTAAGTATCTTCGAAAGGGTTATTCGGCCGTTTTGGCACTTTTATCTGTTTCCTCTACCGATGAGAAGAAGATCGACGATATTCCTGTTGTACGCGAGTTTCCTGATGTATTTCCCGATGACTTATCTGGTCTTCCTCCCCATCGTCAGGTTGAGTTCAGTATTGATCTTGTACCGGGAGCTGCTCCTATTGCTCGGGCCCCCTACCGTCTTGCACCTCCCGAGATGCAGGAATTGTCCAGTCAGTTACAGGAACTCTTGGACAAGGGTTTCATCAGACCAAGTTCTTCCCCTTGGGGAGCCCCGATTCTGTTCGTTAAGAAGAAGGATGGAAGTTTTCGATTGTGTGTAGATTACAGAGAATTGAACAAAGTGACCATCAAGAACCGTTACCCTCTTCCACGTATTGATGATCTATTCGACCAACTCCAGGGTTCTAGCTACTACTCTAAGATTGATTTGAGGTCCGGTTATCACCAGTTGCGCGTAAGGGAAGCTGACGTTGCAAAGACTGCCTTTCGTACACGTTATGGCCATTTTGAGTTCTTGGTCATTCCTTTCGGTCTCACAAACGCACCGGCGGTTTTCATGGATTTGATGAACCGCGTTCGCAAACCATATCTTGACAAGTTCGTCATTGTGTTTATTGATGACATCCTGATCTACTCCAAGAACAAGACCGAACACGAGGAACACCTGCGTTTGGTTTTGGAACTTTTGCGACAGGAACAACTTTACGCTAAGTTCTCAAAGTGTGACTTTTGGTTACGCGAAGTTCAGTTCCTAGGACATGTGGTTAATGAACTAGGAATCCATGTCGATCCAGCTAAGATCGAAGCGATCAAGGACTGGGAAGCACCAAAGACGCCAACTGAGGTGCGGCAATTCCTAGGCCTTGCAGGCTATTATCGTCGTTTCATTAAGGGGTTCTCGAAGATCGCTCAACCCCTCACCACTCTTACTCAGAAGGATAGAAAATTCGCCTGGGGTGAACCACAAGAGTCAGCATTTCAAAAACTGAAGTCTAAACTTTGTTCTGCTCCTATTTTGTCCTTGCCTGAAGGCCCCGATGATTTCGTTGTTTACTATGATGCTTCTATTCATGGTCTCGGTTGCGTGTTGATGCAACGCGAGAAAGTGATTGCGTATGCTTCTCGTCAACTCAAGGTGCACGAGAGGAACTACACCCCCCATGACTTGGAGTTGGGTGCAGTGGTTTTCGCGTTGAAAATTTGGAGACATTACTTGTACGGTACCAAATGTACCATCTACACCGATCACAAGAGTCTTCAACATATTTTCGACCAACAACATTTGAACATACGACAGCGTCGTTGGGTTGAACTCCTGAACGACTATGATTGCGCCATTAAGTACCATCCTGGCAAGGCAAATGTAGTAGCAGACGCCTTGAGCAGGAAGGAATCAATTAATCCTCGTCGCGTTCGGGCGTTGCAGCTCACCATTCATTCCTCTCTACCTGACCAACTCCGTTCTGCTCAGTTAGAAGCTTTGAAGGAGGAAAACCTTAAAGCTGAGACTATGCACGGTGCCGACAAGCACCTCGAGCGAAAGCCTGATGGCCTGCACTACTTCGCAGAACACATATGGGTTCCTTTATTCGGGGGACTTCGGGAGCTTGTCTTAGATGAGGCTCACAAGTCCCGATATTCTATTCATCCTGGTTCGGATAAGATGTACCATGATCTGAAGGTGCTTTACTGGTGGCCAAACATGAGGTCGGATATAGCCTCATACGTGAGCAGATGCTTGACCTGTGCTAAGGTCAAGGTGGAATACCAGAAACCGTCGGGTCTCTTGCAACAACCTGAGATTCCGAAGTGGAAATGGGAACGGATTACAATGGATTTTGTCACGCAACTACCTAAGTCACCGAGCGGGAATGATAAGATATGGGTGATTGTTGATCGGTTGACGAAATCAGCCCATTTTCTCGCTATTAAGGAGACCGACACCATGGATCGTTTGGCTCGTCTTTATCTGAAGGAAGTTGTTTCTAAGCACGGGGTGCCGGTTTCTATTATTTCGGATCGTGACTCCCACTTTACTTCTCACTTCTGGAAGTCTTTGCACAAGGCTTTGGGTACCCAGCTGGACATGAGTACAACTTATCACCCACAGACTGACGGTCGGAGTGAACACACGATTCAAACCTTAGAAGACATGCTGCGAGCATGTGCGATCGATTTTGGCAAAGGTTGGGAAGCTCACCTACCGTTAGTAGAATTCTCTTACAACAACAGTTACCATACGAGTATCAAGGCAGCTCCGTTCGAGGCACTGTACGGGCGGAAATGCCGGTCTCCTCTTTGTTGGGCTGAGGTGGGTGAGAGTCAACTCACTGGGCCTGAGCTAGTGTACGAAACTTTGGAAAAGATCGTACAGATTCGTAACCGGTTGGCAACGGCACGGGATCGGCAAAAGAGTTATGCCGATCAGCGTCGCAAGCCATTGGAATTCCAAGTTGATGACAAAGTACTTCTGAAAGTTTCACCGTGGAAGGGCGTCATACGCTTTGGGAAGCGTGGCAAACTCAACCCTCGGTATGTCGGCCTATTTACAATCCTGGAACGAATTGGACCGGTGGCATATCGTCTTGATTTACCGACGGAGCTCGGCAACGTACATAACGTCTTCCATGTGTCCAACTTAAAGAAGTGTCTGGCTGACGAGTCTCTTATTGTTCCACTGGAGGAGATCAAGGTGGATGATCGTCTTCGGATTGTGGAGGAACCTGTTGAGATTCTTGATTACAAGATTCGTAGTCTACGTCATAGCAAGATTCGCATTGTTAAGGTTCGCTGGAACTCGAACCGGGGACCAGAGTACACTTGGGAACGGGAGGATCAGATGAAGTCTAAGTATCCTCATCTCTTTCCTAAGGAAGCGTTCGAATCGAGATATGTTACCACTGCAGCTGAATGAATCTCGGGGCGAGATTCCTTTTTAACGTGGGGATGATGTGACAACTCGGGTAAATCTCATTCTTGGTTTCTATCTTTTGTCTGTTTCTTTTGTTATTCCTTTTGGTACTTGTGCAATTTTCGGGACGAAAATTCTTTTAACGTGGGGATGATGTGACACCCGGCAAATTCCGGTTAACAACGCTGTCTAGATTAAAGTCTACCTTAGCGAGTCACGCGTATATTATACTTAACTGGGTTAGTTGAGTCGTGTTACGGTTCGGGAACTGTTAGTTTAGTATAGAGGATCATTAGATGTCAGTCTAGAGGCTCATTAGATGTCAGTCCTTAACCAAGTGTACAAGGGGTGACGATTCGTAGAATCGTCAGAGCATAGGGAACATACAAGTCTCGAGTCCCGGGAATTGGTGAACGAGTGTGAATGTGTTTGTTTGCAAGTATTATGTGTTTACAATCATTATGTGACTTGTCGGTATGTGAAAGTGTGTTAACATATGTTAAAACGGGGTTTAACGCGCAAAATACGCAGAACCAACCCCTATAGGCGATTAGGAAGGGCTAATCGCCTATAGGGAGGCGAATGGGACATGTTTGGGGCGAATAGCAAGGCTAATCGCCTATAGGGAGGGCGATTAGCAACCCTATTCGCCTGATGCTGCTGCATAATCGCCTGTAACGTACCTGACGACTAAAAACGACTATAAATACCATACTTGACCTCCTAAACTTCATTATAACAACCCTAGTCGTCCCACAACTCGTCCCAACACACACACAACCTCTGGAACACGATTTTGGATCAAAATACACGATTTCAAGCCTATTACATCAATCTATCATAAACCTAAGGTGTGGTTTTCATTCATACAACCTTTAATAATGTTTTTATTGAATCCCTAATGGTCCAGACCTGTTTATAAACGTATGTGTCTTCTGAAATTCGTTAATAATCATTGTTAATTGGATTCTAGCTATTATGCATGTTGTATGTGTGTTTATAATTAAAAGATAGGGTTTTTGTGATTCAAGAAGGATTGTTAGCATGATATTAAGGTAGTTACAGATTGATGATGATAGCATGTTGATGAGATCTGAGTAATTGTTCATTAGGGTTACGGTTATGCATGTTAATGTGATGTTTCATGCTATGTGTATTGTTTTTGGGATACATGGTTGCATGCAGGGCTGATAGAACGAGGTTAAACGAAGGATTTTGATTGAAATATGTTTGATATAGTTGTTTGATTGATATTTGATGTTTACACACGTTCTGGATTTGATTTGGAGTGTTAAACGCGCGAAAAACCGGAACAGCTGGGCTAAAGGCGATTAGCAATCCTAATCGCCTATGCTATAGGCGATTAGGAGGCTATTCGCCTGATAGGAAACCCTAATCGCCTATAGTATAGGCGAATAGGGGTCTAAATGCCTTTTCTTCATGCGATTACGATCCTAATTGCTAGTTAAGCCCTGAATTGCATGCCTTACGACGTAATCGCCTATAAACTCCTGATTTGCATACCATATGACCCTAATCGCCTATAGTATAGGCGATTAGCCTTCCTAAATGCCTGTTGACTTTCATAATCGCTAGTTGACTCTACCTAATCGCCTGTACTGCTGCTGTAAGTGTATTTTGACATTCCGAGACCCGATTTGACACCTAGGAACATGCTAGGAACCCCGTAACATACCTAATAACTTGGTAACATGTGCTCAGACTTATTTATGAGATACTTGAACTACGTGCTACAACTTGTTGGATTTTAACGTATGTTAAGTGTGATTGCATGATTGTATGTTTGAGAGTGCAAGTATAACACGGGGAGTCTCGGGTCACCAATGGGATGTCGAGTCTTGTACATTGGGTTAATTTAACAGTCACAGTGGTTTCAAACGAACTTGGTTATGGTCTGGACATCTAGGGACTAACTAACCTACGGGTTATTAGTCTAATTACTTGTAACTGTCATATGTTAGGTCGCCGCCTTACGGGGCTAGCATAGCTTGCTGATTTTATTCGTATTACGAAGTAACGCAACCTAAGGTGAGTTCACGGCCCCTCTTTTAACTGGTTTTACTTTTTGGGGGAGAGAACATGTGTTAAACTTATGTTTTGGTAACAACTGTCATAATATGGGTTTCTATGGTTTACTATACGATCTTTGGAAGTCCCGGGGGAAACCATGAATGTGCGGGTTAGCACAACGGGGAAATGTGAATAGATCTATTGGGAGTAACCAACCCCGCTCATCGGCTTGGAGGGCCGGGCGAGTGCATATTGTCTTAAACAGGAACAGGTTCACTATTCGGGCACAACATCTGGTTTGCGAGTTAGTAATGGTTTTCCAATCGTAGAAGTAACAAAACATACGCCTAGCTAGCGTACTTTGGTTTGCAAATTGATATAGTATGGACAGGTTGAACTTGGTACTTTAATTACAAACCTGTGAACTCACCAGCATTTTTGTGCTGACGTAACTCTTACATGTTTTCTCAGGTCGCTAAGGTAGCACTACGGAACTAAGGCGCACGCGTCTGCACGGCGTCTAGTTAGGGTTGCATGGTTTTCAAACATTGAATAATTTGGTTTACTTTTGGATTATGTTTTGAGAATAAGCTTCCGCTGTATTTGGGGATTTTAAACTATGTTTTTGAAATTGCATATGTTCATTTAGATTTGTTTATTGTGATCGTTGACTTGGATCCTGGTTTGTCATGCGCCTCGCGGTAAAACTCCGCAAGTGGATTTTGAGGGTGTGACATTTTGGGTTTGAACTGGTCTGGGTTCGAGTCTTTTACACAGCAACACAGTAGCAAATTTTTGCTGTTATTTTTTTATTGTTTATTTATTTATTTTTAATCAATAATAAAACTTATATATATGCTTTAATCTTATATAGAATCAAGATGGCTGCATGCCCTCTATGCAACCCCTGTGGCAAAAGAGATCCAGATCCTTATGAGAGGTATATCCGGACGTTTCCCACAGGATTCCGTGTAGGGACATATGATACTATAAAGGAAAAGGCACGCTATCTAAATGATGAAGAGAATTCTTGCACTTTCCATTACAGATGTTGCTAATACCTTAAGAATAGTATCAAGAGATCCTTAAGTTTGGTCAACATAATATCTATATTTTATTGATATAAGAATGGCCTATTCCAAAAAGTATCTTACAAATAGATTAACTTCCTTCGGTCATATTCTGGTCATTTCACATCGATAAGAGAACTCTATCGTTCGCATACATAGAAAATATCCTATACGATGCGAATCATTTTTTTCAATATATATATGAGTGCTTCGTAACAGATCTTCTGAGATAGATTATTATATCGATATCATGAATTGTTATTCTTGATCTTCATCATCCTGGTTTATTATAAGATCTTCAGTATAAGAATTACTCGTTAAAACCAGCTCGATTCAATCACAATTTGACCATTTTCATTCCAATGGGAAATTTTATCATGATCATTTCTATAGAGAATACGTATTAAATCCGTATAGATCTCTTCCTGGTATAAATATATATATGTATGCTTGACATAATTTGAGATAGATTATTGCCTCGATATCATAAACTATCATTCCAAATCACTATCTTGATTATCAGAAGATTCCACTCCATGAATCTCTTGAAATTATTTCTACGGTATGGATAATGCTTTATAAAAATCCACTTTATACGGTTATTCATTTGAATTTTCTGCGAAGCCTAGTCTCAACCCGAATATTTATTACAGCTCGAAAATTTCTATAGCTCGCTGCTCCTGAAAATATTCGTTTATACTTATCAAACCCGAATAAGTTGATAGATTATAGAAAACAAATCTCATGATCTAAGGTTATAATATTTATACGATTTTATATGCCTACGACAATCTGATAGGTGATTATCCAGTGGTTCATTTTCAGTATACATAATAAAAGAAATTTATCTAATAGAAATTTGAAAGAAAATCCAAGATATCTTATATTATTGTTAACAACCAAAGATGAATAAATTATTATCAGGATTATATTAAATACGTATCCAGAATATTAACTTGGTGTATACCAAGCCCTCGTTATATAACAAGAGAAAAGGGTGAAGATACCACCACAAGAAAACTCATATAATATTATCTACCGAGAGAGAAAGTTCAGAAATATAATAGTATTATGATCTATAGAATTTTATGATGAACTATAATCAGTATAGCCAGAAGATTGGTCAAGAATAAATTATCATAAGAACTATAATTCGTATAGACATATAAACTAGATACATTAGATGATTACAAATATCATTATTTAAGAGAAATAGGGTATGGGGATATCATACCACCGCAAGAAAGTTTATAATAAGAAATAATGCGGCCAAAGGAATGGCCAAAGATAAATGATGTTACGGGAAACCATCGAGAATAGATAGCCAGTTAAAGTTTTATAAGCTTGATTTATATAACACTAAGAGGAGGCTCCAGAATTAAGCATCTAAGATTTTAACCCTGTCCTTATAAAGTTTAGAATTTATTATCAGAAAATTAAATGGGGGACAAGTTCTATAGGTTGGGGAGAACCTAATAATAAAAAGTACTAGGTTTGAGCCCCGCGTGTACACGCGGTACATGTTCATGGCAAATGAAAAAAAATTCTATAAATATCGCAGTATGCAAATTTTATTTATTGAAAGTTACGTAATACAATTCGTATGAATTTTTGTTGATTGTAAATTATCATAAAAAAAGTTTAATGTTACCTAATAACAGATATATGAATCAACAAATGTTTGAATAGACGTGATTTAAAAACAAATAATGAAATGAATAAACATATATTTATTGTAACGGCATGCAAATGAAGATTAAATTCAAAGTAAATAAATGTAGTTTAATAAATCACACAACCAAAAAATTATAAAAAAAACGATTTATGCAAAATATGATCGCATACTTATTCACAAACTTCAAAATATTTTTTTATAGACAACATTTGTTATTTATTATTAACGTTGTCATCTTTATCCAATATTAGTATGTTCAGGCCATCTCTACTATTGTCACTTGGCAGCGACATACAACTGCCCATGTGTAAAAATAGGATTTTTCAAATACATACCTATCCTAAATAGGGTTTGTCCTTGACTTTTATTTATTGTCATTGCGAAACATAAAGTAAGAGGGAATTGTCTTCTGTTAAATCTGAAAGAAATCTTTTTATCAAATGGGGACAGCCTAATTCTTTGGATAAAAGTTTGCATTCCAATGTTACTCCCTGAAATTATTTTAGCTTCTATAAAACGGTTTGATATGGCAAGACGATTTGGAACTTTGAAAAGAATTTATGTCCACATATAAGATTCCTGAACCATTAGAATAACAAAACGGTAAAATTTGTCCAAAAAAAAAACTCTGGTGAGGAAAAGAAAGACATTTGGCATTTTAACTGTATTATCATCAAGAATTTAAGGTAAATATATCCAGAAGACCCTGAACTGTTTTGACGGTTTGACTTATAACCAATGACCTAAAAATCAAGCTAAAACCATGGTGAAAAATCAATACTAAACCCACATGAGGAACTCGAACAATTCTGATCGAACCAGTCGGATTTATTTATATAGTTGAATTATAAAAATGGAAAGATTGGTAATTTACGTGATTTGGTCGACGGCGCTTAAAATTAGCACAATTATTGCAATCATGATAATGGTTAGCGTTTCATGACAATTGATTAAAGGAAATTTCTTTGTAAACATAATATGATAACGTTAATCTGTCAAAGATATTTAAATGAAAGACGTAATATTCTTATTCTTAGTATCACTGAAACGATATTTAGTTAATGTAGTCAATGATGGAGGATTTCATGACAAATGAGGTTTTTTAATGTTTTGAATCGCCTTTTAGTTAATGTTGTTACTGATAACGTAAAATGATATTTCATTACTAATTTTGTTACTAATTACTAATAAGTGTATTTTAAAAGATGAAAAATAAATAAAGTCAAGAAATTGATATCCATCAAAATAACAAAAACGTAAAAAGTTTTTATGTTTATCGATTAACAATATTAAAATGAAAGTCGTTATTAGTAATATCATTTAAAATTATTTTGAATATATTATATATTTTAGGAAATTGTTAAATAGATTTAAATTGTATTTATTATTAAAAGAATAGATTTAAATTGTATTTATTAAATACATTTTGTTTACTAAAATTATCGCTTGAATCTTTCTGTTATCATTAATTGAGTTTTTTTTTTTATAATTTTTGAAATAATTTGAACGTTGTTAGTGGTCGAGGGTTCATGACAAATGAGGATTTTTTATATTGATGTTACATTTATTCTTTATGTTAATAATTGTAATAATTATTACTATTAATAGTAATAAATGAATGACAAAAGTTAACTTACCAATTAAAATTATTTACTTATTTATTAATATAATTGAAAATTATTTTAAAAATAGTATATATTTTAGTAAAATATTCATAAAAATCGTAAAAGAAAATTTTAATTCGGTACATAAGAAATAAATGAGATTAAAAATAAAATTAAAAATCGTAATATTATTTTTAGTATTAGTAATATATTCGTAATTTAATTCGGTAGAGAAGAAATAAATAGATTAAAAATAATTTCGTAAAATAGTAATATAAATAAATGAGATTAAAAAATTGAAATAAATAACATTAATAGGGGTCAATTATTATTGAAATGATTTTAATGATTATCGTTTAATGAGAATTGATTAAAGTAAAGTCATAATATAAAAAATCAAACTCGGTCAATAATATTAAACATAAAAACAAAAAAAAAACAGTAATATAAATAAAAGAGCTTAAAATTTTTAATAAATAACATTAAATTCGGTCAATTATTATTAATGTCAATAAATAGTATTAAACATAATTTTGTAAACATAGATTAAACATACTTTCGTATTAATAGTAATATAAATAAATGATGTTAAAAATCATAATAAATAACATTAAGTTCGGTCAATTATTATTAATGTCCATAAATAAAATTAATTCTAACATAATAAAAATATATTAAGAATAATTAAATGAAAATCATAATATAAAGGAAATGATTTTGATGATTATCATTTAATGAGAATTGATTAAAATAAAGTCATAATATAAAAAATTAAATTCAGTCAATAATATTAAACATAAAGTCGAATAAAAGTAATATAAATAAATGAGATTAAAATTTTTAATAAATAACATTAAATTCGGTCAATTATTATTAATGTCAATAAATAATATTAAACGTAATTTCGTAAAAATAGATAAAGCATAATTTTGTATGAATAGTAATATAAATAAATGAGGTTAAAAATTGTAATAAATAAAATTAAATTCGGTCAATTATTGTTAATGTCCATAAATAAGAGTAAATATAACATAATAAAAATATATTAAGAATAATTAAAGAAAAGTCATAATATAAAGGAAATGATTTTGATTATTATCATTTAATGAGAATTGATTAAAGGAAAGTCATAATATAAAAAATTAAATTCGGTCAATTGTACTAAACATATATTCAAAAAAAGTAATATAAATAAATGAAATTAAAATATTTAATAAATAATATTAAATTCGGTCAATTATTATTAATGTCAATAAATAATATTAAACATCTTAATAAATAACATTTAAACTTAATAAATCTTATTAATTTCAATTAATACTAATCATAATTCGTAAACATAGTAAGATTATAAATCTTATTAATTGCAATATTAAGATTATAAATCTTAATAAATAACCTCAAAATCGTAATCAATAATTCAAATAAATTACATTAAAAACATAAAAGGTCATAATTTAAATTTTAAAATCAATGACTTTTTGTGGTGCCATCTTAGTAACAAATAGCCTGTGTTGGATTGAATACCATTTAACGACACAATATTCGCCAATGGAAATATCTTCTGATTGAACCAAATCAGGCCATCCAATCACAGTAAACCTTTACAAAAGCATTGTGTATAGTAAATTTAGAATGTCTACCTAATTATAAAATAAGAATACTGTAAACATAATGTTTAATAATTGAATAACAAACCTAGCGACTTGAGCAGAAATTTCAACACGCACCGACACAGGCCACGCGTACCCATCTGTAAATTTAATCTTGATATACTTTGATTAATTAAGTTTTCCAATTCAGCAATCGTATTAGGAATTATCTGCATAGTAATAAGAATTAAATAAGAAAAAAAATAAAAATAAATGAGAGCTATTATGGTAACCATAAATTTGATCAATTATACGAAATTAATTTAATCAATATTATCATTCATATAATTGATTAGAGATTAAAGATCTCGTATTAAGTTAATCAATTCGTATAATTTAATCAATTTCGTATTAATAGTAATATAAATTAATGAGATTAAAAAATCGTAATAAATAACATTAAATTCGGTCAATTATGGTAATCCTAAAATTCGGGAATGATTGATAATAAATCAATAATTCATACAAAAAATACGTTTTATTATGGTAAACCATAAATTTGATCAATTATACAAAATCAATTTAATCAATTATAATTTAATCAATATTACCATTCGTATAATTTAATTAATTATACGAAAGCAGAGATTAGAAAAACTCGTATTAATTTAATCAATTCGTATAATTTAATCAATTTAATCAATTTCGTATTAATAGTAATATAAATTAATGAGATTAAAAAATCGTAATAAATAACATTAAATTCAGTCAATTATGGTAATCCTAAAGTTCGGGTCAAATTGATTCATAATCAATCATTTATACAAAAGAATTAATACGTTTTATTATGATAAACTATCAATTTGATCAATTATACGAAATCAATTTAATCAATTATAATTTAATCAATATTATCATTCGTAAAATTTAATCAATTAGACAAATTAGAGATTAAAAAATCTCGTATTAATTTAATCAATTTAATCAATTTCATATTAATAATAATTATGGTTTTAATTTGTTATTTTTTTGTATTTATATAAACAATGTATAACAAAATTGTGTTTAAGGTTATTAAATATCTTTAATTGAAATTAACAATGTTATTATTATTAATTTAAATACGATATATATTGTTGACTAAACTTAAATTTAATTTACTATTAATTTAGATATGGTGTATATATTAGGTAATTGCCAACTTTATTTCAATCAAATTTAAAAACATAGGTAATTGTCGCTAGGTTTGTCAACGTTATGGTTACATTTATCCTGAAATATATTTTTGTAAGTATGTTTAAATGATTACCGAAAATATTCATTTATTTTTTTATACAAACTTTACAAAAATAATATAACTAACATCTATATAATAAATAAGGCTTATTATGGTAAACTTAAATTCGTATTAATGTTACTATAAATTCGGTCAATTATTAAAAGATAGTAATAAATAATATTAAATTGGGTCAAAATATTATTAATGTAATTTGATAACAATCATTAAGATTCAAATTTCAAATTAAATGACATTAAATTCGGTCAACTTTATTAATGTAAATAAATAACAATAATTCAGAATTAATGAAATTAAACTTGGTCTAATGTTATGCTCCGAATATGGAATGTAGGATTGAATACTAATGTATATGTAAAACAACAAAATACATCATCTATCAATTCTAATAAAACCAACCAAGATTGTCCTTTGTATGTGGCCACTGTAACGACATTGTTATGTATGTTTTTAGAGACCAAATTTAAGTTATATTAATCATTAACAAATTTTTCGACTTTATCATATGAAAATGTTGACAAAATCTAAATTAAAAAATTAAATCATTTACTAATTTGTTGACTAAATGAATTAATGTTTTCGCTAGTATGCATTTATTGACAATAGAATGAGAATTAATGTGAATGAGTACATTAATATCTACAAATTAACATTTTATTGCCAATCGAATGATTAATTTCATTACCATTTACTATTTTACTGCCAATTGAATGATTATTTTGCTTAGCATTTATTAACAATTTAATGATGGTCAACTGAAATGATTACATTCATTTCTGCGAATAAGTAGCATCATTTACTATATATCGTAAATTTAAAAAAGGAATAATTTTAATGTTAATAACAAAATTTAAATAAAAATCTTAATAAATCATGCAATAAATCATGATAAAAGAATATTCAAAAATTATAAAAAACTTAATTAATGATAACAGAATAAATCATGCAATAATTTTGGTAAATAAAAATTTGAAAACATAAATCTATTCTTTTAAATTGAATCTCATTTAAATGCATTTAATAAATATAATTTAAATTTATTTTTTTAATAATAAATATAATTTAAATCTATTTAACAGTTTCCTAAATTATATAATATATTCAAAATAATTTTCATAGATATTAATAATATTACGACTTTCATTTTAATATTGTTGACCGATAAATGTAATAACTTTTACTTTCCTTTGTATGTCGCTACTGTAACATCACTGTTATGTATGTTTTTAGACAACAAAAATTTATTCATGGCCTTCGGCACAGTCTGGAAAGGCACTTAAAAAACAACATTAAAAATGAAAGAACCATTTTTTAAAATTAAATAGGCATATGAACACAAAAAAAAAAAAAAAAAAATCAAACATACCAAAACTGTTGACGAAGGGTCATGCAAAACCTTGAAGAATTGAGATCCATTGTGATAAGCGTTTGTGTGTTTGGATCAAAATCCTGTTTTTTGGAAAATGAAAAAAAGAAAGTTTTGAAATGAGTTGAAATCTTCATCAACTATTGTAAACTTTGATAAACTTGAAATAAAAAAAAAATTGATATTTAAAATCGGTCAACATCCGATTGTTTTTTAAACGAATATTAAATCATTATTATTGGAAAGAAATTAGGATTATTACTCATTTTTATACCCAAAAACAATTCTGGGTAAATACAAAGTATTATGAAAACAGAAGTGTTGTTTATCCCTAATCGAATACTAACCCAGATAATCCTAAAGAAACACATCTTTAGGATTATTTCTCATTTTTATACCCAAATCGAATACTAACCCAGAATTGTTGTTTATCTTCGGCCAAATACAAAGTATTATGAAAACATCCGGATGTTGACATAACAATAATAACGTTAAGAATAAAAATGAAGTGAAACATAATAATGAATCAACGTTAGAACAATAGGATCGATCATTACCTTGATAAAATTGAATGACGAAATCCGATTGAAGATGTTGAATCGGTTTTGGAGAATCAAAAGATTATGAAAAATGAAGGAGGATGATAGAAAACTTTCTTAGGAAGAATTGGAGATTTGTGCTTTGGAGAATGAAAAAAAAAAATATAAAACCGGTTTATATAGCGTAAAAGTTGGAGCTCCATTTCTCAATTGGATCCAAGTAGACACTCTCTAAGGCTAGGATTCAACCCGAGTGTATTGATTTATTATATAGATAGATTATAAAATAAAGATTACCAAAAATAATAACCAAAAGATATTTATTAAACATTATAAGAAAATTCAAATCAAATCTCGAGGACGAGATTCCAATAGGTTGGGGAGAATGTAACACCCCGTTGTTAAGTACCCGAAATTGTGACACCCGGCATGTTCGGCTTAAACATAATAGTAACATCTAAGTCTACCTTAGCGAGAAACGTTTATAAACAAACTTAACTGGGTCAGTTGAGTCGGGTCAAATTAGGATTGTCCAGGGTCAATGATCTGGAGGATCATTGGGAGTCGTTTTGGGAATACATTAGTACCCGGGTTCCGTCGTTGGTGACATTACATGAACTAATTAAGTATATGTGTAGATTATGGGTCGTGTGGTGAATTGTATGCTTATACTTGCTTAAATGATGTACAAATGATTATACGTGCCTAAACATGCTAAGTATAGACTATGGATGCATGCTTATGTGTTAAGATGTGTTAGAATGCGTTAAACACGACAAACTGGAAAAAGGTTAACATATGTTAAAAGTGCTGTTAACATGTGTTAAAAAGTGCTGATGACCTGAATGTGGAAATAATGGGCGAATGTGGAAATGGGACTTGAGAAATGGGCGAACATGGAAACAAAGTGGGCGAATGTGGAAAGATTCCACATTCGACCATTACAAATGGGCGAATGTGGAAAAGTTCCACATTCGACCACATAAACTGGGCGAACCTGGACTGGGTATAAATACCATCCTTAGCCATTTTTCACCATTTCACAAACCCTAAACGCCTCCAAACACTCTCTATCAGCTATTATCATTGGGGAAGGAGTTTTTGAGCTTGTTTTTCATAACCTAACTCTCTAAATCATTACAAGTGAAGATCTAAGGTGTGTTCTTCATTACAAATCCTTTTTAAACAATTTTGACTTGTTTTAATCTAAACCCCAAGGGTCCAGATTTGATATCAACCTATTTTATGAATAAAAACCTTTCCTAACCAAAACCTATTCATAAACAATGAATTTTTATGCAAATAAACATGTGTTAGTATGATATTATGCATTGTTTGATGATTACTTGTTGTATAGATGATATGACAACAACCTAGGGCTGTTATTAATGATGGGTTATGATTGAAACATGTTACCTTTGATTGTTGATGGTGTTTTGGCGATTTAAGGGGTTTTTAGTTAGATTTAGGGTTTGTTTTTGGATGATTATGATAAGGTTATGATAGGGGTTTCTTGTTCATGATGATTCAAGTATGATGGACGGATTATTGATCGAATTCAGAAAGTTTCCTAATTGGGTAATATTTTCATGCATGGTGATGTGACATCTCCATAATTTACTATTTTAGGAAACTTGTAAAACGGATAGATTTTTGGGGTAAAATTGGTAGGGTTTCGTAGGAATATATTAATGATGCTTGACTGCTGTAACTCGTGATGTTTCGTGATGTTTTCGGATGTTTTTCGACGCGTTTTTGGAAAAATCTGACATCAGGGGCGAACCTGGAATACCTTCGACCAGTCGAACGGTCGAAGGTGGGTTCCAGGGGGCGAACCTGGAAACTAGAAGGGGCGAATGAACTAAAAGGGGCGAAGGTGGGAAGAAAAGGGGCGAAGGTGGAGGTTCAAAGCCACATTCGACCAGTTAAGGCCACCTTCGACCTCCCAGGACTACGTTCGACCCTACGTTAACAAAAATGAGATTTTTGATACCAACTAAGTGTTTTATGCTTGAACCTTGCATGTAATCTATGTGTACTTGATTAGTTAGGGTAATGGGTCACCAACGGGATGTCGGGTCGGTCTAGTGTGTCGGTTAAACATTTAAACACGTTTTAAAACATACTCGGTTATGATCTGGACAATCGGGGGCTAGATAACCTTATGGTTATTAGTCTGAACACTTATGTGAACATTTTGATAGATCTCCGGTAGAGGGATTATCAAGGGCTAAACATCTTTACTTATATTTGAAGAACACTATCTAAGGTGAGTTCACGGCCCCACTTTTACTGCTTTAACTTTTGGGGGAGAAAACATGCGCTAAACAGTTTTGGTAACATATGTCATACTATGGTTTTAACTTTATATTGCTATACGATCTTTTGGAAAGTCCCGTGGGAAACCATGAATGTGCGGGTTTGCACAACGGGGGAAATGTGGATAGATCTATTGGGCGTGACCTGCCCCACTCGTCGGCTTGGAGGGCCGGGCGGGTGCATATTGTCTCGAACAGGAACATTATCGTGCTGAACATTACGGGCTGCCAAACATGCTAAACATTGCTAAACGTGTCCAGTAATGGTTTCCAATCGTAGTAGTAATAAAACATACGCCTAGCTAGCGTACTTGGTAGCATTGATATAGTATGGACATGGTAACATTTGGATAACATTTTTGAACAAACCTGTGAACTCACCAGCATTATATGTTGACGTCTTTTGGCATGTTTTTCTCAGGTCGCTAAGGTAGCAACAACTGGATCTAGGCGCACGAGTCGGCACGGGCGTCTAGGGTTTAGAGCATGGTCTTCATTAAACATTTTGTAACACCCCAACCGATGGCGGAATCATCGAGGTGCCACATAGTGACGATTGTTCAAAAGCTCATGGTACTAAAATGTAAATATATAATTAATGAATATTGTTTTACAACTTGTGGAATTAAATACAAGACAACAAAAGTAAATATAATTGATTAATTTAAGCTAAGTCCAGATCCTATGTGAAGCGTTGAGCAGCTTATCCTGAAACATGCACGAAAATAATTTTGTCAACATGTGAATGTTGGTGAGTACTACTTAGTTTTGTACGTATAGTATAAGTTTTGAAAAGTAGTACAATTCATGTGTCTAGCATCACCAAGGCATTATGTAAACACGCAAGTAACCAAACAAGACAAAGATCGCATGTAAAGTTGTACAATGTAATTGATAATGAGCACCTCAACACGTGTGAGTCTAAAAGAGCACCATAACACAAAGTTATGTCTAAATGAGCACCGTAACATAAGTTACGTCTGAGTGTAAAGAGCACCATAACATAAGTTATGTCTGTATGTATGATTTTGTATGTAAGCTACGTTCATGTTTAAGCATAAGCACAAAGATAATCAAGACACGTATATGAATTGTAAATGAATAAAAATGCATGTGTAAATGAATATGAAAGCTTTGTATAGTTGTGCATGAATCACCCCAAAAATTGTAAAAGCGAAAAGGGGATAAGTAATACTCACCTTAGTAAGGTGGTAAGTCTTGTGTAATTGAATAAGTGTAATCCAACGTTGCCAAGTATCACCCTATGTATAATGTAACAAATAAGTCTAAGTCTATCTTGTCTATAAGTATTTCCTAGGGCTTCGAATTGGGGATAAGTATTTATTTGGTTAATAAATTAAACGTTTAATAAATAAGAGAAATTTGGTAATTAAATAAACAAAAAGTCTTTGAGTAAACTTTAAATCAAATATGGTCACAATATAAAGTTTTAAGTGTGAAAATAATTTTTATAAAATTATTTTCTCAAAAATAGAATATTTAATCTATTTATTTTAAATTGTCAAAATATGATTTTAATATCTAAAAATATTAAAATTAAAGAATTCTTAAATTAAAAATTGTATTTTTGTTCTAAATGGATAGAAATAATTTATGTAAAATTTTGGTGCAAAAATATTGAAAATTGAACTTATTATGATTTAATTATGATTAAAACTAACAAAAATTGATTAAAAATATTAAATAAACGATTTTCCTGAAATAAAAATAATTTCTGAAATGTTTAAGAATATACAAGTTTAGGATAATTTTTGTGAGATTTAATAAAATTGTTTAGATATTTTTATTGAATTTTATAAATAAAAATGAATAAACTTGCATTATTAATAATATATATTAAATAATTTATTTTAAAAAAACAAAAAATTGGATGATGAACTTTATCATTAGAAGATCATACAGTAATTTTTGTAGGATTTAATAAGCACTTTTAGTATTTAAAAACTATTTTAAAAAAATTAATATGTTAAATATATATATATAAGGAAGGAAAGAAAAAATGTTGTGGGTTGTGGGATTCGAACCCTGGCCAATGGCCGGTTCAATCTTTACAACCAAGTGAGTAAACCAACTGATCTAGATCAGTTGGTTGTTTAATTTCTGTTCTAAAATAAATATATACACTAACAGCGGCTAGTGTTCTTCCCCAAAACTCATCCAATCGAGCCCTAACCATCCAATTGTCAAAATTAGTGAACAATAGCCCCTGATTCTTTGGGGCTATTGTTCATAATGTGCCGATGATCATAACCCACAGAAGAAAAATGAACTTACAAAACCGTAGTCGGGTATGCGAGCTCGTTAAAGAAAACGTCAAAGAGACGATCAGAAATGCTTTAATAACAAGTTGTAAACAGAAATTGAGAGTGTTTAAGGGATGTTCGGCGAGTGT
This sequence comes from Ambrosia trifida, assembly GCA_028751855.1. Lineage (NCBI taxonomy): Eukaryota > Viridiplantae > Streptophyta > Magnoliopsida > Asterales > Asteraceae > Ambrosia > Ambrosia trifida. The sequence goes on from CM054128.1 coordinate 84,783,128, forward strand.
AAGAAGGGTTCTGAGGTTTAATTTATAGGGAGAAGCTCGGTTTGATGATTTGGTAAGTTTGACTCGTCATGGTCAAATGCGCGTGATTCATGCTCGGATGAGCTAATAGTTCGTGGTAATTGATTGGTTAAAAAAATTAGAAAGTCTATATCAGTCAAAGTATTAAAAGGATTCCTAGTATTAAGCTTGATTTATGAAAGGTCAATGTTTGAAAACCCTTTGGTCAAACCTGTGTACAGTCGCGTAAATCAGGGAAGAAAGGAAGGGGATAAACTGGTTTGAGGTGTTAAAAGGATTAGGATCTGGATTTAATCACCAAGTGGGTATGTGGTGTAGTGGTGGCGTGTGTGTGTTGTATTTGTTTGATCCGGGTTCGAGCCACAGCAGGCACCACGTTTTCTTTTTTTTTTTTTAACAAAACAGATACAAGGGGGCTTGGGCAGTTGGGCTTGGTCTGTTGTTGGGCTGGCTTGGGCTCAGTTTCTTGTGGGCTCCGAAAATAAGGAAAAAGGTGGGTTTGGTTATGGTTTAAGTCTAATGTTCAAAACCAACATAACTTTTATCATTATTATTATTATTATTATTATTATTATTATTATTATTATTATTATGAGGATAAAATGTGACGTACTAAATAGGAGGTGCGAAATAAAAAAAATGTATATATATATATATGTATAATAATAATAGTGATAAGAGTGACGGATGTCACAGCATCACCTACTTTTAGAAACTTCGTCCCGAAGTTATAGGGTTATGGATGCTTGGGTAAAAATTAAGATAACTGTGGTTTGGAAAATTCGAATGATTTGAATAAGAGGTTTGATAGATGTGAGTTAAGGATTGGATTTGGTTCGTCTCGAATAATAAGGAGAATAAGGATCTAGTAAGACACTAAACTTCAAGTTTTAGGAATTCTAAAATAATTGCATGAGTTGATTGGCTACAGAAAGACTAAATGAACTACCAAGTAAACAGAGTTTGTTCCTGGTCCGACTTCCAGTCTCACTTTCAATGCATCATTAGTGTTTGTATACAGGGTGTACCGCAGCTAACCCACCACACCTTTGATACCTTGAAAACGTACTGGACGTCTTCCCAAAAACTCTAATAGAATTTCACACTACCCTAACGCACCTGTAAGTTCATGATTACGTTCCGGACCGGAATCATCAATTTACCTTACATTAGGGTTTTATGTCCTTCTATGATCCTAATCTAACACATATTAAAGCAAATAAGTTTCACAAAAAGATAACACAACAACACGTTTATCAATGAAATGAGGCTATGTAATAATAAGGTCAATTGCATTTATTTGCAACGACTTGTAAGCATAACAGTTTTTGAGTATGGGCTACCACTCGTCCGAGGAGCCCTTTAATTGAAATGTTTATCTGAGTTACATGGATAATACACACATGCAAGCAAGTTTGTAAGGACTACAACCATTAAGTGTAAGTGTTATCATGAATAATTAAATGTTTACGAGTATCATGAATAATTAGATGTTCAATGCATAGTCAAGTTAAGGGAAAAAAAATCAAGTTTCGTATAATAAGCAATGATGTTTTCTTAGAAAAGCTCTGTAAGATCAAGTATCAAGTCCAAATGTTTCAAATAAATGTAAGTGTATGATTTAAAATAAACGTAACCAATATGATAAATCACCAATCTGTGTTCGTACATAATAGTATGCAAGGAGATCTGTTATATGCTAATGAGTGCGATAAAATTGGGTACAAAATGATAATGGAATCAAGAAAATGAAAACGCAAGTATTGGATTTCCGAGTCTTAAGAAGATTACATCCATTGCTTAACCAGTGGGATTAGCGTCATCCTGGATATTGATATTGAAAGCTCGTCCATGTGCCACTAGGTTTACATTATTCAATTTAGGGCATTGAGGTCGCATGTGGTTAGGGTCTCTACAATGATAACATGCCCGACCGTTAGTAATCGCCAGTGGTTCCTGGGCAGCTGTTTGATGATTATCTTGTGCTCTATCCATTACACGACAAGTGGTGACAAAGTGTCCAAACCTTCCACATCTAGTGCATTGACGACATGGAAGATTTGCAGGGTGATGATACTTGCAAGTGTTGCATTGAGGATGGATTCCCGTGTAGGCTTTCTTGATAGGAGGTTGAGTCACAGGGTCCACAACAGCATGGTTCTGGTTATTGCCCATTCGTTTCTTAGAGTTCGAAGCAGTAGTAGCGGCCTTTGCTAAGACAGTCTTAGATTGTTCAACAACATTGGTGGTTTTCTCAGTAGACGCCTTGGTGCCCTTCCTAACCAAGTTTCCTTTCCTTACGTGTTTATCTGTTAATGTAGCTGCAAGTTGGATGGCTTCTTCTACCGTAGTGGCTTTGCCTCCAGTAACAACGTCTTGAATCAGGTCAGGTAATCCCTCGATATATTTTTCGATTGCTCGAGAGACTGGGGTGACCATGTGTGGAACCAGTATGCTAAGTTCGTGATATCGAGTATTATACGCAAGATTCTCACCACTGTCTTGTTTCAATCCATGGAATTCTTCCTCCAGTTTCCTGATTTCGTTCCTAGGGCAGAATTTGGCGATCATGAGTTCCTTAACATCAGCCCAAGATAAAGATAAAGCAACATCAGTTCCTCGATTGCGTTTTTCGCCATTCCACCAGGTTAGCGCCCCCTTTTGAAGGACACTAGTAGCATAGCGGACGCGAAGTTCATCAGGACATTCACTGTTCACAAAAGTACTCTCCATGCTTTCAAACCATTGAAGAAGACCAGTAGCACCCTCCTCACCAGTGAATTTTGTGGGGTTGCAGGAGTTAAAGTGTTTGAAAGTGCACCGAAATTGAGTTGTACTCCCTGTGTTGGCACTGTTACTATTCTGGGTTATCTCACTGACAAGGTTTGGGATCACTGCAGCAATTTGCTCGGCGACTAAAGATGCGAGGCGACGATCAGAACGTTGTCCAGAGGCACGAACAGGGCGTTGGCTGGCATCACGGAGCATGCGGCGAGCAGACATCTATGAGGTAGTCAATGAATAAGCATGAGATTAGAAAATGTAAGTGTATAATTGTACAGATGATTATGAAGATATGATCTTGTAAACAATCATGATATGCAAAGTATTGTATATGAAATGCTTGGAGTGCCCTTGCTTAGCTGTAAAGCCCAACAAGAACGTTGACTTTTCAAAGGAGTCGAACCCAATGGTGATCAAAGAAGACGTGCTTTAGCCTATAAGTGGACACTCACTCCAGGAATCCCCAGGTAAGCATAACAGGTCCGTAAATGGATTTATGCGCTATGCTTACCTATGCCAGAAAACCCAGTGTACAGGCATCCACCCTTCCAGATTGCACGTGTCCTTATCACACTCATTAAAGTTCAACAACTTCGATGGAGCAACAATAAGAGTAGGCATTATGCCTATGAGTGTCTTCATGAAAGGTATTGTCCCTGTCCCATAATGATGTAGACTTTCCACTCCTTGTAGGACACCATCTCTATGCACCATGATGAAAGATGAGAAGAATGGAGAGAGAGAAGAAAGGAAAGATAGAAGAAGGAAAGTAGAGGGAAATGAGGGGTAGGGTAATTCAGGAAATATTATGCATGAAAGTTGAAGCTCGGTTATAGTCTAGGCCTTTTTATCTAATAACCTAGTTCCCTATAACCATGGCTCTGATACCAATCTGTAACACCCCAACCGATGGCGGAATCATCGAGGTGCCACATAGTGACGATTGTTCAAAAGCTCATGGTACTAAAATGTAAATATATAATTAATGAATATTGTTTTACAACTTGTGGAATTAAATACAAGACAACAAAAGTAAATATAATTGATTAATTTAAGCTAAGTCCAGATCCTATGTGAAGCGTCGAGCAGCTTATCCTGAAACATGCACGAAAATAATTTTGTCAACATGTGAATGTTGGTGAGTACTACTTAGTTTTGTACGTATAGTATAAGTTTTGAAAAGTAGTACAATTCATGTGTCTAGCATCACCAAGGCATTATGTAAACACGCAAGTAACCAAACAAGACAAAGATCGCATGTAAAGTTGTACAATGTAATTGATAATGAGCACCTCAACACGTGTGAGTCTAAAAGAGCACCATAACACAAAGTTATGTCTAAATGAGCACCGTAACATAAGTTACGTCTGAGTGTAAAGAGCACCATAACATAAGTTATGTCTGTATGTATGATTTTGTATGTAAGCTACGTTCATGTTTAAGCATAAGCACAAAGATAATCAAGACACGTATATGAATTGTAAATGAATAAAAATGCATGTGTAAATGAATATGAAAGCTTTGTATAGTTGTGCATGAATCACCCCAAAAATTGTAAAAGCGAAAAGGGGATAAGTAATACTCACCTTAGTAAGGTGGTAAGTCTTGTGTAATTGAATAAGTGTAATCCAACGTTGCCAAGTATCACCCTATGTATAATGTAACAAATAAGTCTAAGTCTATCTGGTCTATAAGTATTTCCTAGGGCTTCGAATTGGGGATAAGTATTTATTTGGTTAATAAATTAAACGTTTAATAAATAAGAGAAATTTGGTAATTAAATAAACAAAAAGTCTTTGAGTAAACTTTAAATCAAATATGGTCACAATATAAAGTTTTAAGTGTGAAAATAATTTTTATAAAATTATTTTCTCGAAAATAGAATATTTAATCTATTTATTTTAAATTGTCAAAATATGATTTTAATATCTAAAAATATTAAAATTAAAGAATTCTTAAATTAAAAATTGTATTTTTGTTCTAAATGGATAGAAATAATTTATGTAAAATTTTGGTGCAAAAATATTGAAAATTGAACTTATTATGATTTAATTATGATTAAAACTAACAAAAATTGATTAAAAATATTAAATAAATGATTTTCCTGAAATAAAAATAATTTCTGAAATGTTTAAGAATATACAAGTTTAGGATAATTTTTGTGAGATTTAATAAAATTGTTTAGATATTTTTATTGAATTTTATAAATAAAAATGAATAAACTTGCATTATTAATAATATATATTAAATAATTTATTTTAAAAAAACAAAAAATTGGATGATGAACTTTATCATTAGAAGATCATACAGTAATTTTTGTAGGATTTAATAAGCACTTTTAGTATTTAAAAACTATTTTAAAAAAATTAATATGTTAAATATATATATATATAAGGAAGGAAAGAAAAAATGTTGTGGGTTGTGGGATTCGAACCCTGGCCAATGGCCGGTTCAATCTTTACAACCAAGTGAGTAAACCAACTGATCTAGATCAGTTGGTTGTTTAATTTCTGTTCTAAAATAAATATATACACTAACAGCGGCTAGTGTTCTTCCCCAAAACTCATCCAATCGAGCCCTAACCATCCAATTGTCAAAATTAGTGAACAATAGCCCCTGATTCTTTGGGGCTATTGTTCATAATGTGCCGATGATCATAACCCACAGAAGAAAAATGAACTTACAAAACCGTAGTCGGGTATGCGAGCTCGTTAAAGAAAACGTCAAAGAGACGATCAGAAATGCTTTAATAACAAGTTGTAAACAGAAATTGAGAGTGTTTAAGGGATGTTCGGCGAGTGTAAGAAGGGTTCTGAGGTTTAATTTATAGGGAGAAGCTCGGTTTGATGATTTGGTAAGTTTGACTCGTCATGGTCAAATGCGCGTGATTCATGCTCGGATGAGCTAATAGTTCGTGGTAATTGATTGGTTAAAAAAATTAGAAAGTCTATATCAGTCAAAGTATTAAAAGGATTCCTAGTATTAAGCTTGATTTATGAAAGGTCAATGTTTGAAAACCCTTTGGTCAAACCTGTGTACAGTCGCGTAAATCAGGGAAGAAAGGAAGGGGATAAACTGGTTTGAGGTGTTAAAAGGATTAGGATCTGGATTTAATCACCAAGTGGGTATGTGGTGTAGTGGTGGCGTGTGTGTGTTGTATTTGTTTGATCCGGGTTCGAGCCACAGCAGGCACCACGTTTTCTTTTTTTTTTTTTTTAACAAAACAGATACAAGGGGGCTTGGGCAGTTGGGCTTGGTCTGTTGTTGGGCTGGCTTGGGCTCAGTTTCTTGTGGGCTCCGAAAATAAGGAAAAAGGGTGGGTTTGGTTATGGTTTAAGTCTAATGTTCAAAACCAACATAACTTTTATCATTATTATTATTATTATTATTATTATTATTATTATTATTATTATTATTATTATTATTATTATTATGAGGATAAAATGTGACGTACTAAATAGGAGGTGCGAAATAAAAAAAATGTATATATATATATGTATAATAATAATAGTGATAAGAGTGACGGATGTCACACATTTGAACTATGTCTTTTGGGTTGTAAACATTTAAAGCTTCCGCTACAGTTTATGCTTTTATAATTATATCTTTTGGGTTTTGTGTTATGCATATAGTGTTGTTTATTGTGACCGTTGACTTGAATCCTGGTTTGTCATGCGCCTCGCGGTAAAACCCCGCAAGTGGAATTTGAGGGTGTGACAGAAATCTATACATATAATAAACTAAAGCCATTTTAATGACATGACACTCAAATATGTATTCTCTTTCTTGAGTGTGTCATGTGTCATCCCATGTGGGATTGAGATATTTTAGGAAGAAAATAATTTAAAAACAAAATTGGATTTTTCACCCTCATGTTTCCTCCCATAATTTTTAAGCGTTAATATCTTTAATATACGAGATTTTTTTAAAAAAAAAATTACACCAAATTAACGAGCGTTTTATTATTTTTCCAACGAGTATCATAGTGCTATATAAAAAACGGAGAAATTTTTTTGTGGGGTTTTGTTCATACAGGAAAAAAAACACAAAGTGTTCAGGTAAATCATTAATCATGTATAGACAAGTCACTAATTATGTTTAAATCAGTAAATATGATTTTTTTTTTCAACCTGAGCCGAATAGGTTAATAGAGTTATACGTTGTTTTAAGTTAGGTATCAATATTAGTATGTTAGAGTTGTACATTTGTTTAGTCTTTAGGATAGGTGTTAATATTAGAGTTACATTAAAGTTCTACATTCTTTTAGGTTGGGTGTTAGCATTGGAGTTGTACATTGTTAATTTGTTTTAGGTTAGATATTAATATTAAAGTTATACATCAGTCTATTTCATATGTAAAATTGATTATCATATTAAATTTCTCAACCCAGGACGCTCCCAGGGTATAATCTAGTTATATATATAATCTATGATTAATTAAGGTAATAATAAATTATTAAAGATTGTTAAATAATAAGATTAATGAAATTAGTAAAACTCCTAAATTTCCTAGAACTATCACAACACATGAAAATGATATATCATGTAGCTCACTTCCATGTCATACATAACCTACATGCATATGCATATGTACACCTCACAGCCCCTTTCTCTGCTTTCAATTGAAGCACACCTCCACCACACCTGTCCATCCTCCTCATCGTAGATACACTTCACCTGTTAACACTTATCATATATACATGCATGCATTCCAACTCATACATGCATCCGCCTCCTTTCCCTGCCTAACTTTCACGCATGAGTCCACCTCCTTCACCATGACCACACTCAATCCTCATAATAACCCCACCTAGCTATCCTCATCATCATCTAATCATGAGGTTCATGCACTAGAGATATTATATATATACACATATATTAAACAAGACAATCTGCACTACTTATATATATACATATCGAGAGAGAGAGAGAGATAAGAAAGAGAGATAGAGAGTGTACGAGAAGGAGAAGGAAATAAGGAACCACAGTCCGGTCGTCTTCTCCGGCTGTATCCTTCTCCGGCAACCAAGCGATCACCACCGATTAACCACGCGACCCACCCTCTGGTTCAATCTCCCTCTCCGGCCAACCACCTTCATCTCCTTCGACCAAGGTTCCGATAGTATTCTCCGTCACCTGTTATGACTAACCCGACTCTCATCCGATCGCTATGTACCACCACCTTCAGGTCATCACCTCCTCCGTCTCCGGTATTCTCTCTGGTGGACTATTTCACAACAACAATAAAACCGCAAACCCACTGGTCGTATCCGGTCCATGTCGTTCATCTCCAACAGACACCATCACCACCACCGGTTCTGTTCATCACCATCTTCGGGTCCCTATGGTACCCCTTGTCTCTCCAACCGGTTACCCTTATACTCAACCATTGATCCACAACCAACCACCAATATTATTAATTGGGATGAATACTCTCTGTCCGATTCCCAAACTCCCCTAAACTGTAAGTCTAGAACTCATAAAACTATCCCTTTTATATACAAGAATTTTAACCCGGTTAAGTTCGCATATGAAACCCAGGTTCGAACCTGTCCCGTACCCGAGGAAGACAAGAGAGGTTAGGTTATTATTATTATTATTATTATTATTATTATTATTATTATTATTATTATTATTATTATAAACGTGAAACGTGTGGGACGTTAATATTAACCGGATATCTACCGACCAACTTATACATAAATACAAGAATATAAAAGAATACAATATTAAAGGATTGTCCCCCGGCGTTATCACGTGCACAAGCCTTGCACGCGCTAATGTTATTAAATATAATAGGTACAATATATCTTGGAATATACTGATAGGGAATAGACTACAGAATCAGAAGAATATTATTAAAGGTGAGTACATGACCCTTCCCCTTTTTATTTATAAAGCTTTTGGGCTGATTACATGCTTGTCCGGTCGTTATCAAAGTATTTTATATGGTTTATATTATAAAAGTGTTAACGAGTTGTTAATAGAATATCATCGAATCATGATCATGTTATATAATAGAATTCGGTCGAATAGAAATCACGTAGAATGGATCCATTCGGTATCACAGGAATATATTTTATGAACCAAGTAGAGGTTTGGAACCACAATAAGCATTTGTACGGTGCTCCATCGATAATATATTCCACCTTAGAATGACCAAACCATACAGAAAGAGTTGCATGTTTGTTAAACTTGAGTTATTATTATTAGTATGTCTAAATCTCGGCATGTCTCACTAGTATGAAAATACTAACGTACTTTAAGCATGTGGTCAGGTATTTATACAAGATTATTAAAGAGAAAGTTGACGAATAGAAGATCTGGATAAGAAGAGGATGCTATGGCTACATTTTATGTATTTCATTAAGTATTGAAATTCAGTTTAATGTAATCATTACAATTAAACCTGTTAATGCTAATCCACTGCGCCACCTGGGTCGTTACAATGTGCTATTGAACAATCGTCACTACGTGACACCTCGATGTTTCCACCATCGGTTGGGGTGTTACATCAGGGTTTAGCTTGTAGTTTTTAGAATATGTGTTATATCATTGTGTCTTTTATATACCATTGTGTCTTTTTCTAATTTTCATTATTGTGCCATTTTTTCAGTTCATTGTGTCTTTTTTTTTATTCAGCATTGTGTTATATTTTTTGGCACTTTGTTATATTTTGTGGCTTATTGTGTCATATCTCATGATATATTGTGTTTTTTGTATCCTTCTCACCCTTCTCATTTTTTGTAACCTTTGTATAATAACTCAACCCTATAAACGCACTTGTTCAGAAAAAAAAAAGGAATATAAAGGCACTTTGAAAATCTATAATCTATAAAATATAATAAAGCAAAATAATTTTTGCCACATGTCCCTGTCTTAAGACCTTTCCTTTGTATTCCCCCCCCCCCCCTTTTTTTACACGTGGCATTAGATGGATGAATACACAACCCACTTTCATTCCCCCACTTTCTTATTCTCTTCTACCCTAATAACCCTCATCTTTTATTGCCATCACTATCTAATCACTTTCCTTAACATTCTTATTATTCGATCTCTAAATTTCAGCAAGGTAAGGTTTCTTTCACTGATTATTTCATTTTTCATATTCGATTATTTGTTCTAACTGCATCACTTTCAATTCTATGTTGTCAATTCACCTGCAAACCCTAGCGCCCCAATCAAGACTATGCGATTTTGTGCCTTTCAGAGATTGAAGGTACTGGTAGGTTATTCCAACATTTTAATATCTACTATCCTATTACTTTCTCCAACAATCGTTGGTTTTATACATTGTTAGGGATCTTAATTTACATTAAACTTTTTTGTTCTTCACCATTCCTTTGTTCATCTATTAGGGTCATTCAAAGCATCCTTTCACTATTTCCACATTCAAGGAATCTGTTCATTATCTATCAAGTAAGTTTCTGTATCTATTGGTATTTTTTTGGTTCTTTAAGTGCATCAGCCTCGGTGTTCATTTGTGGCACACGTGCAGAGCGACGGAAAGAGGTACAAGTATTATTGGGTTTACGATGAAGACGACAAACGTAGTTTTTCCGGTGGTTGGTCGATTGGCTTTTAGGTTTAACCCGCCAGTATGAGGTATTTTGATTCTAGCTTGATTTTTTTTCTTTTGTTAAAATCGACCATGTTTCATTCTTCATCTGTTGTTATTTACTTCGGATCTGATTATTGGTGTGTTTAGAATTCCTCAACCTGTAATTAGTTTAATTGTTTTGATGCAAGCTTTGGTAAAGTCATTGTTTCGTAGAATCATAGTTTGTTAATCGATCAATACAAGGGACAAATAACACTGTTCTATAATTAAAGGAAGTGTTTGTATCACAATTCGTATTTCATATTTGGTGATGTATACTCTATTTAGTTAATTCGTGATTATGATTATTATTGTTATTGTGTAGTAACCAAAGAACCCAATTGTTTGTTATCTTGAATAATGATTAATGTCTCTTTTTATCTTATATTAATACCCATCTTTTAATTTTTCTTGATTCTTTCATGCAGATCTATAAATTTTGAATCATTGATCGACACCCATTTATTTTATAGATTCTTTATTATTACAAGTTATAATTATAATTCATCGTTCATTTTTTTTCATCGCAAACAACACATTTTTTTTTTCATTTTTATAAACTGCACATTTTTTTCAGGTTATAATTCATCGTAAATCGTAAATCTATAAAAAAATGTGTTGTTTAGCCCAAATGCTTAAAAGAAAAGAGTTTGTTTCGGTTATGCTTTTCTTTTATTACTTTGTTTGATGCAGAACGTTTTAGTTGTCTTTCATTCACTTCTTGAATTTTATGTCTTGGATAATTAATATGAACAATTTGTTATTCCAATTGAGTTTCATTATGTGAGTTTTGTTAGAAACACTAGTGGGTTTACCCGCGCGTTGCAGCGGGATCCACAAATGGGTTGCAATACAATATTATGATACTTAGGTTTTTTGCCGCAAATTACACAAAAAGAAGTCATTTGTATAAAAATGGCAAAACGGGTCAACCTATTCATAAGTATGGGTAACAATTGCAACATCTAGGTAAACAACTTTTTTTATGATGCAAAGAAGTTCTAGGTATATGTTAATTCAAAACGTGTGTAATCATAACTATTGGTTGCATGATCACAAAAAGTAATTATTCAATTCTCAACATATTTATGTAACCCCATAGCTTGAAAGGGTAGTTGTTCGAACCTTGACATCTTATCCCTTGATCACGTGCTACCTTTATAATCATTCTCCTTGCCTGTAAACCAAATAAACTGTCATTATTAGCATAGGCTAAGTGAATGACTAATACTTGAATAACTATAGACAACCTTTACTTCTTTTTTACAATACAATCATAGTTAAGGATTAGAACTATAAAGACATCTAAAATAACATCTAGACTTCTTGTTATCAATTAAGTATGAATGGTATATTTAATCATTTTCATCTTAAGTTTTAATCATGAACTTTTCCTTGCTCAATCTCTAAAGTCTAAACCAGCAAGAGTTAGGCAAAAACCATGTGAACGTACAAGCAATCCCCTAGCTAAAACGTCTTTTAAATGTATACAACATTACAGCCTATACGAACATTTTGATCAATGTACGATACATTTGATCATAATCCGAACTAAACTTCTTGGAATAACAAATTACATTTCAATCAACAATGAATTCATAAGAATGAAAAATATAAAGTGTATGCATTACGAAACGTAGAATAACCAACAAATACACGCCTCAAAAACTTAAGTATCCAACCCTTTCTAGCAACAAATTATATGTTATAACAGAGTATTATATGTTATGTTCAAGTCCAACCCTTATATTATGCTTTCAAAATTTCACCACCACTACACTTACAAAGTATTATATCTCAATAGGTATAAAGTATTTACTACACTCCAACCCTTATAATTATGCTTCTAGAAATTTGTGAAGTACCTTCAACAGAACTACAGGTCTACAGGCCGGTATATGGCAACAAACTATGGTTGGTTTTTCAATTTATACACACAGCCTAAAGGAAAGATGGTATGTATATAATTATTTATTTATCATCAATGCAACAATATAATTCAAGAAAAAAGTGATATAATAAATACACTCCTTGAACTGGCCTTTACTAAGTTTAACATTGTTTTAGCCAGCCGAGCAACAATGTTTGTCCTCATTATATTTGCAAAGTAAGAACATGTGATGTTATCTCAAAGATAAATCACACACATGGATTGATTAGAACACTGCAAAACTAATACAATAAAATATCTTGGTCTTAAAAAGCGTGCCTGAGGTGCGAGGCGCATCAAGGCTCAAGGATCAAGGCCTGCCGCCATTTCACTCAGCATCTAGAGGAATTCCAAGAAGCGCCATCAAGGCATGCTTTTTGGTGTTTTTTTCTGGGTTTTTTTAGCTTGAGGTGCACGCCTCTTGTACCTGAGGCGTTTTTATGCTGCAAGCTATTGTACCATGGGATTTTTGGCTTGTACATGTAAGTAAAATCATATAAAAACTTATTTATAGCTATATTTTGGGTTGGGGAGCTAAAAACCTATGGGATATATGTAAAAAATTTATATGTCTTGCACCTCAGGTACGAAAAGCCCACAGCCTTTGCGCTTGGCGACTCCGTTTTAGACCCGTCGCTTTTGTGTGCTTTGCGATTTTAAACCAAGAAAATAAATATTAACATTTATTGTGCAAGTACCTCGATGTTATGTTTATCGATCCAACATCATAGGTAGTAATCTTCTTTCTTTTCATTTAAATGGTAGGTGTACAGAACAATGTAGCAATCTCCGGTGTGCTGCAAAATACGATATGATAAAGGAAACACTTATATTTAAAATACAAAACATAGCAATTTATCTGCTAAAAAAAGAAATACAATCAATGTGTATAAAATATGTAAGTTAAGTGTATACAAACTGTATGAAATAATACTGGTGTGGTGTAACCGATCAAACTCACCAATATATCAACCAAAAAAAACCCATTGAAGCTATAAATTGTGTTACTGTCCAATTTTTAATGAAATTTACATAACTCTTCAAGAAGAAATATACGTAAGCAGCATTACCTAAGAGCTCAATGAAGATAAGATAGCTTTCTATTGCACTATCACAAAATTTAAATTCAAATCAGAAAGCAACTAATCAACTCCAACACTCAAGATGATGTTAGTAGCAGTTTCAAAGGAAGGAACAAGTAGAAAAGATTGATTGTTATAAACACACTTACAATTACAAAAAAAAAAAAAAAAAAAAAAAATCAACAAAGATAACTAGGAATCTTAATACGAAGAAAGAGAATACTCATCACACAGAATAATTCGGGAGGACCACAAGATCTATGTAGATAATCCCCAATCCGCCGAGCAAGAACATGAATCTAGACGAACGACCTTGGATACTCTGTGGAGAAGGATGATGGAGAAGACGGTCTGACGTTGTTTGGGTGGTTCGGTGGGTTTAAGCAGCGGAGGTGGAGGCCGGTGTAGAATGTATCGGAGATAGTGACCGATTGCGGTGTTGAATTGACAGGAGGTGTGGGAAATGGGAAGATTGGAATTGGAGGCAAATGAAGGCTTGGTATGAGGCTTCTTGACTTCTAAACTGATGAGCAGTTACCTGACTGAAGTAGAAGATGAAAGGGGAGGGGAGGACAAGATGGGAACAAAATTTTGATATTGTAAATGAAGAGGGTGGTGAAATGTCTAGAGTACCCTTTAAAGTGTCTTAATTGTCACTAACATCCCTATCCTACCCTTATCAAATAAGCTTTATTCTTTTGTACTTATTGCTTCAAAAATTGTACCCATGTCAAAATTCCAATGTGGTACATCACTCCTCCTTTATAATGTATTATAGATTATAGATTTGTACTCTTTTTCCTTTTGTGTGGGAAGAAGGTCTTGCAAAATTGCATGCAGAAAGGTTAGGTCAAATATATAAAGTCAACTCTTTTATCATTGAGTTAGCTTCTTAAAATTTGAATGGAGTGTTTGGTGACTGCAGTTGATTGTAACAGGTAATAAAAATAGAATACTGTTGGTTTGGTTATACATAGACGTTGAGATAAAATTAGTTTTTTTCATTATAATAGTTATACATTGACGTTGCACTAGAATTGTTGATGTCAACTTTGTTCCAAATTGCCTACTTTTGTTTTGGACACATATTGTATATATAGGCTGGCTAACTTGCTAAAGCATAAAAAATACATCATCGTTTTTGCCACATTTTGTCTAGCCACAATGGAAGACTTTAAAAATGTTTTTTTTTTAAATATGTATGTATCTCTAACATTCAAATGAAATTTCCTAAATCCTAAGGTTGGAGAGGACACTAATTACCGGCACCTTGCTGGGCAACGGTAATTAGTTGTATGTCGCACTATCAAGAGTAAAAAGAAGGGACGGGGTGAAGCTATTAATTTTAGATAAAGAGGGAAAACCTACAAATAAAACAACAAATGTGGTGTACAAGAAAATCTTTAGAGAGTTATGATTTATCTTATATGTTTTCAAATTAACTGTAATTTCAATTTTACAGATTTAATGCAACATTTTTTTTTCATTTAGAAATATTCTTACAACTTATTGTTTATATATTATACATTGTTCACATACTATTTACAACTTCTAATTGACACATTTTACATTATGCAACCCGTGTATCACACGGGTACTTAAACTAGTTGTATATAGATAGAATTCAAATTGTATATAAACGCATGTTGAAATTTAGTCACTAAAACTAATTTGCAAACAAATGCACATTATAATTATAAATATATTTATGGCTGGTGTAAATTGAACAGTAAATGCACCTTGGTTTTGGTGCATTTCTTTTTTTTAACCTTTTTACTCATATATATATATATATATATATATATATATATATATATATATATATATATAGGGGAGGGTTATCTTGAGAACGCTAAATATTGTGAGAACCGTGAGAACAAGTAAAAAATTAATCAAAATCAATTTTTTTTAATACAAACCTCATTATAATCAAAATATAACATTAATAAATGAATTTTCTTTCCAAATAATTCATCTTTTCTTGCAAAAACACTTTCAAATTAACTTTTTACACATGTGTAAATGAAACATTTTACACATGTATAAACAGTAAATTTACACGTGTAAAAACAATTTATTTTCGTATACGTTTGAATTTTTACGCGTAAATTGTGTTTTTGAGATTGTATTTTAGTAATAAAGATAAATGCAAAAAGAAATTTTGAATTTGAATGGTTTTAGATGCCGTTCTCGCGGTTCGTACGAAATATAGGTGTTCTCAAATTAACTTTCCCCTATATATATATATATATATATATATATATATATATATATATATATGATTCCATAACTATTAACAAATTGGCTTGGCGGTGGATTGGTTTGTGGTGTTTGTGTACTTTGAGGTCTCAAGTTCAATTCTGTTTTGAAGCATTTTGTTTTTTTTATTATTTTCAACACATATTTATGTATAAACACATATGATTCTATAATGATTAACAAATGGCTTGGTGGTGTAGTAGTTTGTGGGGCATTGTGTGCTTTGAGGTCTCAAGTTTGAAACCGGTCTGAAGCATTTTTTTTATTTTTATTTTTTTAAAGGTCCAAACACTTTTTTAATATATGTTTTCTATTGTTTAAGGTCTTAGGTAGTTAGGTTCGAAACATGGGAAGGGCAAGGAGCGAGTCGATATTTTTTTTATTTACAACATGTTATTAAGTAATAAATACAAATATACCCATGTTTGTGTGAGATGTCGTTTTTAAATTTGGATACGACAAAATTGTAAGGTGCGCAACGCGTGCCTTTAAACACACTAGTTAAAATTTATATATTTATGAATTCAAACTTTATATACACGCACATTAAAATTTGATCACTAAAACTAATTTGCAAAACAAACGCACATTATATATATATATATATAGGGTCAAGATCGTGTACAAAGTGTTTTTTTGTGAGAAGTGTGAGAAGGTGTTTTGGCCATTGGATCATCTTAATCTATGGTGTAGATTAAATGAGTGGCATTTTGGTAATTAATGTTATATTATTAATAATAAATTAGATGGTTGAGGGGTATTAAGGTAAAATCGTCACCCACATTTAATTCACAATTAAATTGAAATTTGTTAATAAAGGAAACAATTCAATCAATCTCTCTCACCTCTCTCTCTCTCTCGCGCAACATTGCAAAGCAAGTGCTACAGCCAAAGGTAGATTCACCACGTTGACTTTTACCTCGGGAACTTCTATTCAGGTAAGTAGTTGTGCACTTCAAAATTCCATATTCTTGTTGAAAATGGCTGGAGTGGATGAGTTAATCATTTGTTCATATTTATTAGTTTTCGTAAATACTTAACTAATGCATTGATTTTGATTCTAGAAAATATTATTACAATAACGATCTATCTTTGAATCCTATAAGTCATTGGAGTGTTTTTTTAGGAATGAAGATGAAGACGACATCCGGTGATAATGAATCAGTGTGTTTTATCTTCATTGGTGTGTTTCATAGTGGATTATTTTTTACATTCATAATAGTGTGTTATATTTTCATGGTGGTTACTGTATAACATTGTGGTGTTTTATATTCATATTTATGTGTTTTATCTTCATATGGTCATATAAGTTGGTTTTATTTTTGTACACTTTAAAAATTTGTAATTGGTAAAACACCATGTAAGATTAACACTTTTTACATGACTATAATAAAACACCATACCTTGTATAAAGAATAACTAAAATTCTACCTTAAACATAAAACACCACACGTTGATCGTAAAACACTATGACGTTAGTAATGACGATGATGATGGTGACCAGAACCATTCTCTCCCCCCCCCCTCTCTCTCTCCCTCTCTACCTATTTTTATGCTCTCTCACCTCTCTTACCAAAATTATAATTTTAATTATTATTTAATAGTATGAAAAAATTACTAAAATGCCCAAACACCTTGTGCCACATGTCACTCTCATATTGGTTCTTACACTTCTCACAAAAAAATGGATTTGTACAAGAACCTAAACCTATATATATATATATATATATATATATATATATATATATATATATATATATAGGGTAGGGTTCAAATAGGAACCATACCTTAAGTAGGAACTATAGGAACCAATCTTAGCCATTGATCTCTAATGGCATGATTGTAAATAAGTAAAACATTAATTAAATATTTAATTAAATCAGAGGGCAATGTGGTAATTGTATATTGACTATTAATAATACATGTTTAATTAGTTTCCTTTATAATCCCATTATTTTAGGAAATTATTTATTTTTCCCCATGGTAATCATTATTCATCAATATGTGCAGTACATGATATTATATAGTTTTGGATAATATACGTTGGTGTATATTATATGGAAAAGGTAATCGATCAAACCTTAAATAAGATAACGAGGTCAAATGTATCAATATACACTGATGTATAATTATACACTGGTAAGAATGGTAGTATTAAAATACATATATTATACACTGATGTATAATTATACACTGGTGTATAAATAGTAGTGCTAATCAAATGTATCAATATACACTGATGTATAATTATACACTGGTAAAAAATGATAGTATTAAATACATATATTATACACTGATGTATAATTATACACTGGTGTATAACAACTAACAACAAATCTTTTCATCGCTCTCTCTCTCTCTCTCCATATATATATATATATATATATATATATATATATCATGAAGTTAAATAACTACCATATATAACAATTTTAATGAAGTCAAATAACTGCCATATATAACAATTTTAATTAAATTAAAAGATAATATTTAATTGTCTTATTACATAACTACCCCCTAGATCAAGATCAAAGATGAATGACTCAGATTGGTTCCTAAGTTTCTAACTAGGGTATTGGTTCCTATTTGATCTTTTTCCTATATATATATATATATATATATATATATATATATATAGGGTAGGGTTCAAATAGGAACCAACTCTTAAGTAGATAAGTAAAACTTCAATGACATCTTCAATGGCATGATTGTAAATAAGTAAAACTTTAATTAATTGTTATTTCAATAAAGGGGTATTAATGTCTTTTGTTCAATATCATTTATTAGGTAATTAATAAGAAACTCATGTATATTTGGAAACAGCAAATTAGTGTTTATGGTATACCCAAACGTATTTATTGTATATACTATTAAAATTATATCTCGGTATATATACAATAGTGTACATTGGTGTATATTCGTTTTTTCATTCATCATCATCACCAACACAAGATATACATTGGTGTATATTCGTTTTTTCATTCATCATCATTCAACATCATCAACACAGATATACATTGGTGTATATTGGTTTTTTCATTCATCATCATCAACACAGATATTCATTGGTGTATATTCGTTTTTTCATTCATCATCAACACAGATACATTGATGTACACAGATATACATTGGTATATATTCGTTTTTGAAGTGTACATTGGTGTATATCAGTTTTTTTGTTCATTCATCATCATCATCAAACACATATATACAACGGTTATATGATTTCTATCACATGAGATTGTGATTCAATGTTTTCATGTATAGAATTATTATCCATAACTTGGAAATCTGAATCGTTGGCCGATTTTAGATTCTTTTAAATCGAAAGTTTTTTCAATTCAATCAATTTAAATATTCTGAATTCGACCGGAAGTTATTTCGATTCAATGGAATTCAATCGAACGTGATTTTTTTTTGATTTGGGATTAGAGATGATAATAGGTTGAGAGATTTAAGGAAAGTAAAAAAAAAACTTGAATATTAATTGCAGGAAGATAATTAACTGCCATATATAAAACTTTTAATTAAATTAAAATATAATATTTAATTGTCTAATTACATAACTACCCCCTAGATCAAGATCAAAGATGAATGGCTCAGATTGGTTCCTAAGTTTCTAACTAGGCTTTTGGTTCCTATTTGATCTTTTTCCTATATATATATATATATATATATATATATATATATATATATATATATATATATAGTATAAGTATCTAGAGAAAACCATCCTTATAGTGAAAACCCTAGAAACCCAATACATGGACCATATTAAGCCACACCACCCCATTAATATTTTAATGAAAAGGATACAATTGTCATTTAACATTTCCCCCCTTTTTTTCAATTTTTCAATCATCCCCTCCCCTTATATAATATCTCATTCTCTCTCTTCTCATCATCTTTCATACTTATACCACCATAGAAACTCCATCATCATCTTCCCCACTAGTAGCCACCACGTCCAGCCACCGCTGAAACAACCACCACCGTCTAGATCTTATAGGTTGCAGAGAAGACACTTATCCTACCTTCAAAAATCTTGAGAAAACACTTATCCTACCTTGAGAAAACACTTATCCTACCTTCAAAAATCAAGCGATGGGTTGTTGGTTACAAAGAAGAATTATGAAAAAATACATAAAGTTTTCTTCGTAAACAGGTATGGATCTGAATTTGTGGAGTTTACAACCAGTGGGTGAAACCTCCTCTATAATTTCTCTCTCTCTAGAACTTTCTCTCTGTAGATAAGAAAACAAAAAGATGGATTGAAAGGGTTTGATGGTTATGAATGGAATTTTGTTTATAAAAAGTTCAACTTTTCTTTATAGAGATTGGAAAAAAAATATGAATTTTTTTTTTATAAAAAGTTCATATTTTGTTAGAAATAATAATTATCATGCTGGTATATTTTAAGGTTTTTTTTACATGGTAATATTAGTACTGAATTTGATTATAAGGGTGATGGATATTATCTTTTTTGTTGTGATGAAAGTAAAAGATGAAATGGGTATTAGAAAATAAAATTATTAATATTTTGGGTTATGAGGTTTTAGGACCAAAGACCAATTTTGTTTTGGATGTCCATTTAAAGTTAATGGTGAATGTATGGAAGGTAATTATAAAGTTTTTTGTGTTTTGGATATATATGCACTCCATGTGTTTGATGAAATGCCTGACTGGGTTAACATGTGTTACTTCTGTTAGTATGTTAGAAGTTAATGGTGAATGTATGAGAAGTTAGTTATAATGTCTTTTGTGTTTTGGATATATGGATGTCCATTTAAAGTTAATGGTGAATGTACAGAAGGTAATTATAATGTCCTTTGTGTTTTGGATATATGAACTCCATGTGTTTGAAGAAATGCTTGACTGGGTTAACATGTGTTATTCTGTTAGTATGTTAGAAGTTAATGGTGAATGATGGAAGGTAGTTAGTTATTAGGTCTTTTGTGTTATGGATATATGGATGTCTATTTAAAGTTAATGGTGAATGTATGGAAGGTAATTATAATGAC
Source organism: Ambrosia trifida (assembly GCA_028751855.1). Taxonomy (NCBI): domain Eukaryota; kingdom Viridiplantae; phylum Streptophyta; class Magnoliopsida; order Asterales; family Asteraceae; genus Ambrosia; species Ambrosia trifida. Next base: position 84,803,821 of record CM054128.1, read on the forward strand.
TTTTGTGTTTTGGATATATGCACTCCATGTGTTTGATGAAATGTTTGAGTAGGTTAACATGTGTTACTTCTGTTAGTATGTTAGATGATGAGTTGGTCACACCATTTAACATCTCATCTATTGTTTTGCAGTTGATAACGAAGACTCCCCACGGTTAACATATGTTAAGATACGAAGTCCAAAGATGCCGAGAAAAATGTGTAGAAAAGTTTTTGAATAGCGTTTTCTTTTTGGTAGTCAATGCATAGAATTACTAGATTTATTTTGTTAAAGTGGTCAATAGTTTGTAATCATACTTTGTAATAACGTGTGTTAATTGTTTGTATGCTTTATTTCTAGTATACTTTGTAATACAACTTTAACAAATGTTACCTCACTAACACATGTTAACACATGTTCACATTTGGGCCCCGACTAACATGTGTTACTCCTGTTTAGTATGTTAGATGATGAGTTGGTCACACCGGTTAATATCTCATCTATTGTTTTGCAGTTGATAATGAACACCCCCCACTGGTTAACATATATTAACATACGAAGTCGAAGGAAGCCGAGAAAAATATGTAGAGAAACTTTTTAATAACGTTTTCTTTTTTGTACTCAATGTATAGAGTTACAAGATTTATTTTGTTAAAGTGGTCAATAGTTTGTAATGATACTTTGTAATAACGTGTGTTAATAGTTTGTGTGCTTTTAGTTCTTAGTAAACTTATGAAGTGAAAACTATAAGGGTAAGCAAGACAAAAAAAAAAAGGCTGACAAAATAAACATAAGTTTAACATATGTTACCAAATAACACATGTTAACCTCTTATGCAACATTCACACATGTTAACCTTCCATGCAGTTCATTTGAATGTCATGGGTAGGTTTTTGTGTGGTTCAATAGTTTGTAATGATACTTTGTAATAACGTGTATTAATAGTTTGTATATTTTATTTCCCAGTAAACTTATGAAGTAAAAACTATAGTGGTAACCAAGACAAAAAAAGGGCTGACATAAAATACAAGTTTAATAAATGTTACCAAATAACACATGTTAATCTCTCATGCAACATTAACACATGTTACCCTTTACATGCAGTTCATATGAATGTCTTGGGTAGGTTTATCTCTTGTTCAATAGTTTGTAATGATACTTTGTAATAACACGTGTTACCAAATAACATGTGTTAACATATTATGACAAGTCTTAATAATGTGTGTTAATAGTTTGTATGCTATGTTTACTTATTTTTTTTGTAAACTTATGAATTGAAAACAGGAGTGGTAAGAAAGACAAAAAGGTTGACAAATGATACAGGTTTAACATATGTTACCACACCACTCATACTAACAAATGTTAGATCTTCTCACGGGTATATGGGGGCAACAGGTTTAACTTTATCATATTAGATAACACATGTTAGCCCTTTATGACCAACTAACACATGTTACCCTCGTATGCAACATTAACACATTATTTGTACTTGCCCCATTATATTACTATTTTCTTAAACAAAAAGTAAGAGAGAGGGTGTGACATGACCCATTATAATAATATTTTTTAAACAAAAAGTAGGAGAGAGGAGAGAGATGGTGATGTTGACTTTAAAAAGGTAGGAGAGAGGGTGTGACATGACTTTGAAAAAGTAGGAGAGAGGTTGTGACATGACCCTAAAGTAACTTTACCAAACTACCCTTATTTGTACTTGCCCCATTATAATATTATTTTCTTACACAAAAAGTCTCCACATTTAATCCTAACCCTTGATCAAATATAATGGATGGCTAGGATAGGGTTTCCAAGGTTTACCATCTAACAATGGGTTTCCACATTATCCACACCCTATATATATATATATATATATATATATATATATATATATATATCTTAAAAACCATGGTCGGTGACCATGTTTCAGAAACCACCCTTCAACTTTACTAAAATGGCAACATTCATCCTTTAAGTTTATCTTTGACAAAATCAACTTTCTGGTTTCACAGAATTGACCCCTTTACTTTCTAACTTGACAAAAAAAGACACTCTTACTTTTTAACTTCTTTTTACCCCTCAAACTTTTTATGTGTAACCCATTATATCACCAAACTTTTCTATAAACGATATAAATTCACTTTTCGACATAGGGTTTTTTCCCTTCTGAAACGAGTCTGGTCAAATATAAAACGTTTTCTTTATTTTAACGTATAATATCGGTTGACAAAATATTCTAACGTAAATTTTGTTCAGAAATGAGTCGGTTCAAATATAAAATGTTTTATTTTGACAGTAAATATTCGAGTTACTTATGTTTCTTACGTAAACTATGTTCGGAAACAAGCGAGTCGGCTGAAATATAAAATATTTTCATTCGATGGTATAAATAAACTTATTGTACATTTTCATATAGTTAACACGTCACATGGCGTGCCGCCACCAATAAACAACTTAGGCGTTGTCGTCGCAATGCACGAGCTATCGCAAGTATAAATACACGTTTCGACATAGGTTTTTTTTCTGTAACGAGTCTGACCAAATGTAAAACGTTTTCATTCTTAGTTTTATGTATGATATCGGTTGGTCTACGATTCTTACGTAAATTTTGTTCGGAAATGAATTGGATTATATATCAATCTTTTAATTCGACAGTAAAAATCTGAGTTTACCTACGTTTCTGACTTAAGCTGTGTTCGGCTCAAATATAATATGTTTTAATTCGAAGGTGTAAACTTGAGTCATTGTGCATTTTCATACGGTTAACGCATCACAGGACGTGTCGCCGCTGCAACGCGCGGCCTACGGCAAGTATCTAGTTGAAATTAAAACCCAACCCAAATTTTATATATATGAATTCAAACCCAAATGTATATTCAAATGTGTTTTTTATCATCTATAACCCAACCCAAATTTGAGAGCAAAATGTCTGAAAGTTGGGACCGCTAGTGGTTATTCTCGTAGTTGGGACTGTTATTGGCCAATAGTCAATAGTGGGGATTAATTAAATCTATTACTCCTTTTTTTACATGTGCTATCTAGGAGCATGTTTAGCTCTCCTCCTTTTCTCCTTATGACTTTTCCCGCCTCAAAAGCTCCTTAATCTCATAACTCACAAATTGTGACTTATACTGGGTGTAGTGGGGCGGTATTTGGGCGTGAAAACAAAACATAGCGCCCCCCACATCATTACAGGGGGGGGGGGGCGCTATGCTTCCAAAAATCTTGCAAGCGTGATTTTAATAGCGTCGGGTAACAATTGAAACAACCAATTATATTATGCCACGTGTCCTCATCAAAGGTTAAAAAAAATCCAAACGGTCAATTATTTTGAATGGCAAACGGTCATTTTTTTTAAAGTAACGGTAAATTTTTAAAGTATATATATGTATACACACTACACAAACAAACACACTACAACACAATTTTTTTTAAAACTACACTACAAACCAGTTATGGGTGGTGGATATCCAAACGATCTTGCCGAACCGTCCAATCTCCAGCGATACTCTCGCCGGAGACGTCGTCTACCAGTGTTCTCTTCTCTTCTCCTCCTCCTCCTCAACAAGTGTTTTCTCCTCCTCATCCTCCTCCTCCTCAACAAGTGTTTTCTCTTACTCCTCCTCAACAAGTGTTTTCTTCTACTCCTCCTCAACCACTGTTCTCTTCTACTCCTCATCCTCAACCAGTGTTCTCTTCTCCTACACCTACTCAACCATTGTCCACTCCTCATCCTTGGAACTTCCCCAATTCTCCACTCCCATTTCTCCACTCCCCCACACCCAAATGTTGATTTCACTAATGACGAGCTTGTATGGGTTTTAGAATATGTTATGGCTGTAAGGGGAATGGGCCAGCTACGGTTGGTGGAGACCCAACCGAACCCCAACGCCAACCCCTCCTGCTCGTGAGCCAACCGAGGAGGAGCACGAAGCTTTAAGGGATGCTATGGATGAAGTACGATACTATTTATCCCCTCCTCGTGAGTATTGCCGCATCCGCTTGGATGCGAGGTCCGACGGTCGCGATATGTCACATCACGACAACGGCGGAAAACACGTGGCGTGGACGCGAAAGAGAAATGTTTCATAGCCAAGATTAAACAAACACATAAATTAGAAGGTAACATTCATTAGACGGCGGAAAGTATTTTGTTTAGGTACATGTCCCAAAATATAGTTTTTAACAAAATAAGGATTTTCAACTATTTTCCAATCCCATAGGAAATATTAGTAAATCCCTAACAAAAGTCCTTCTCGTCTTTATTTCGCCCGCCTTAGCCATTTCACGCCTTCACTTTCTTTGTTACCTGAAAGATATGTTAGGGTAGCTAGTTCTAATACCGATGGATTCCCCATGAGCCCATAACCAAAACCAGACTACTTTTCATTGACCCGCAAGTTGTTTACATGGTAACAACTAATTTAGAATATCGTCGCACCCTGTGGTCCTTCCGTGTTGATCGCTAATCAATTGGGGTGGGTCTCGTCAAGAACCAATAGTACTATTCTCATATTCTATGGCTACATCCCTTTGTATAAATGGTTACGGTTAACTGCGGAGACTTCACGTCCCATGTGACTTTACCGTTACCCATGTGTCCATCTTATGTACCATTTCATAGTTTTACATGTTATCGCACATTTAATACTTTCTTACATATCTTTCCCCCAAGGTTAAAAACAGTAAAACATAAAAGGGATCGTGAAAACTCACCTCAAGCTTGTCACGAAATCAAAAATTAGTCTTTGCCAAGTCCAATGCGAGACCACCTACATGTGTCCTAACTTAATAAGGCACCGGTCTCAAAGTGCGTGTCTTACTGGCAAGTTGTCTTTCCCCAACTCCCGACACCACGTTTATACTTACGGTTTAATTAGGAATATATCCTAGTCTTAGGTCCGTTGGTGATGATTTATCCCGTTACAAGTTTCACTTAACTTATATTATAATTGTTGATATTAATTACCAAGTTAGTTGGTTTCGTCGTCGCGAGCCCAGATCATTGCCCGTTTCCATACACGTCATGATCTTTAAATGTATTTATACATTTAATAACTTGTATTAATATTCCATTTTATCCTCAGACTCGACTCACTTTTATTATATATTTATTTCCCCATAAAAATAAATATACAAAGATCTTGTCGAACGAAATCCATTTCGTGTTAAGTATTTATCTTTCCCACAAGTATACATATACTTATAATAACGTACTTAACTTATTTTCTTTCTTACAATTTGTAACATCTGGCAAAAATCGATATGTTTCCGTACGTAATTAGTATATGTAATTAACGGTTTAAGTGCATGTTTAAATTAATTGGATTAATTTAACTGATGCCGTAGAGAATAGCAAATTCCCCATAGGCATAGGAATGCACATGTTTAATGATGAAGCACGATAGGATCATGTGCGAACAAACTTGTCCGGTACGGACGTTGGTGATTACCCGATAAAAATTAAATAAACGAAAAGGATCCCGGACACCCATGATATAAAATAAAGGGTATTTTCACAAAATATAATGTGTTTTGGAACTCCAAAACCATAAGTAAAAACTTTACATCCAAATCTCCTGGTAACGAATGAAGTGCGCGTACCGCACCCGGTATGCGTATAACTTATAAATTCACCCAACAAGAGCCTAACTAACCAACTAACACTTAAACTAGGCTATGTTTAAGGGTTATTAGAGGCACTTTTAATTTCCGAATAACACGCAATTAAAGTCCGAAAAATACCCGAACGACACCCGAATGTTAAAGGATTAAGCTTAACTTATAACTAGCAAATATTTTGTGTTGTGGACCCCACCAAAACCCATCCCCAAACCGTCCCCCAACCCTTACCATGCCTAAATCCATCTTTTGTACAAACTAATATTTCCAAATCTATGAAAGATCATGAAGATATGGATGAGAATTTTATATAAGATTGTTAGTACTTATAAGATTTACAAGAATCTCCATTTTCCTAAATATCAATCGGACAAAACACCATCTTTATATCCAACAAGATCATTTAGTACAACATATCCATGATAAAGGGGATTTGAAGATCCAATAATAGATATTGGTGATCTTTGGAAGATTATGTAAAGATTGGATGAATTTATAAAAGCTCATGAACTACCACACTTGACAACAAAAAAAAAACTTCTTCTTTCTTTTTCTTTCCTTGAGCCGTGGATATACACCCACATACACACATCCATCCTTAGGTTTTAACACTCCAAAATCATCCATAAGCATCCATTTTCCAAACCCCAATTGTGTGTTTCAAGCTTGGAGCTTAACCACTTAGGAAGAACACACTAAACCCCATCAAAATCAAGCATTGAAAGCTTCCCTAGCCTTGTGCTAGTTGTAAGTATTCTTGATCTTGTTTTGTCTTTAAAAAGTTTATGTTTATTAGCTTGAAGCAAGTTGTACAAGGGGTGAACTTGAATAAGCTTTTCATAATAAAACATATGATTTTTAAGAACTAAAATGGTGTTAAGCTAGTGTGTAATGGTCGAAATTATGGTGATGGATGATAAGTATTCTTGTAGTTTTCATTAAGATCATGAATACTTGAAGAAAATGGTGATTTAGAGATAACTTGTTATTAGAACTTGAATGAGCTTAAAATGGTTTTAATCATCTTAACATAAAGATATAAGACTTGTTATAATGATACTTTTGTTAGAAAGTAAGTATTGTAAAATCCACATTTACAAAGTCTACAAACTTGAAAAGTATAAATTGGACTTGTTGGACAAGATACACTAATTACACTTATTAGTAGCCTTAATAAGATGATATGAGACTATTAAAAGTGTTGAAACATGAAAATAATCTAACATGACAAAAATGATCCATTAAAGTCTACTAGTTTAGTAGGAAATTGCTAATCCTAAAAGATATAATGGAAAAATGCAACTTTTATAAGTTAAAGGGACTATTTTAGTAACTTAAAAGTTGAGGGACTAAAAATGATATTTTTAGAAACTTGGGTCTAAAAATATAACTATGGAAAGTTTGGTGTCAAATGTGTACATAGTAATTTTCCAAGGTAGATTTGGTAAATACTAGTAATTATACACATGTATTTTGTATAAAAGTGTATTTTTATAAAATAGAGTTTTATAAAAATATGAACTTTTCTAACATATGGATATGTATAAAAACAAAGGTTTTTATAAAATATTAGATAAAATAAAAGCTTGGTGGAAACTTATATAAAAATGAACACTTTTATATAAATGGGAATATAAAAGTGTTGGAGCATTTTTATACATAAGTTACCAAGTCTTGTGTTAAAAATACAAAGGTATTTATAAAACTTTCAAGTAATATGTGTAGGAAATTTAAGAGGTGAATAACTTTCCTAGAATACACATATCGGGAAACTTGGGAAAAATTAACTCTATATATACTAGATCTTTGCCCGCGTTACACGCGGTTCACCAACGTACAATTATTTCGAGTGGTAAAACATATAAAAAATGTAGCAGAAATATTTTATTAAGATTTAAAAGAAACCAATACACATTCTATTCAAATATCATTAAATATTTCTTTATACACCACATTTTTTGTTTTAGTCTTCACTTGGCCATCAGCATCATGTATAAGTAATTTCACGCCTGCCCTGCTTTTAACTCTTGACAATGCGACATAAAGCTGGCCATGTGAGAATACAGGGTCTCTTAAATACAACCCAACCTTGGATAGAGACTGTCCTTGGCTTTTATTGATGGTCATTACGAAACATACGCTTATTGGGAATTGGCGCCTTTGGAACTTGACTGGAATCTTGTTATCAGATTGTATCATATTTATTCTAGGAATAAGAGTTTTGGTACCAATGTTACCACCTGATATGATTTCGGCTTCAATAATACGCTTCGCAAGTCTGGTGATTCGTAACCTGGTGCCGTTGCACAGGCCATTTTGTTGATCAATGTTTCTCAACAACATAACGGGAACACCGATCTTTAGTGCTAATCGATGATTAGGAATTCCAGAAATTTTCAAATCATTAAGCACATCAGGAGAATATAAATCTTCCTGTGAACGGTTATTACCATTCTCAATCTGGCATATACTATCAGAGCTCAAATACTCGACTTCATCTCCAGGAAACAATGCAAGCAACCTGTCATTAATTTCATGTACCACTTCGTTTGTTGGTGCAAGTATTGCTCGTTCACCAAAGTAATCTTTATCTTTGTAAAGCTGAAGAAGTGAAGGGTAGACGAAGTCAATTAAGCTACAAATAGGATCTGATGAATGCTTTATAAGAAGATCATCTGGAATGTCGACATCTGCCTCATTTTCATCAACTGAAGCACCAACTTTACCCTCACCTAACTGTAGAAGCCAGTTTGCAAATTCCTTTATTTCTTCTGATTCAGATGTCTTGTTACCCAATGTTAACCTCATGTTTTTAGTTAACGTACGGACTTTGCAAGTATTCCAAATCTTAGAGGAGGTTATTGAGGCACTTATAATATCTCTTTTACTACCATTGGGAACAACAGGAAGGATCTGTCTAAAATCACCACCCAAAACCATAACCTTACCTCCGAAAGGCAGCTCTGAATTAACCGAATCCTTTGATTTCAAGATGTCTTTCATCGTGCGATCAAGAGCTTCAAAAGCATGTTTGTGAATCATTGGAGCTTCATCCCAAATAATTAACTTAGTCTGCTTCAATAAATCTGCCTCATCGCTATTCGCCTTAATAGAACACACGGATTCTTCATTAACATTCAAAGGTATACGAAACCTAGAATGAGCGGTCCTTCCACCAGATAACAACAAAGAAGCAATACCGCTAGATGCAACGTTCAAAACAATTTGGCCTTTACATCTAATGGCAGCAGACAACGTTTTCCATAAAAAGGTTTTACCAGTGCCTCCAAACCCATAAACAAAAAAAAGCTCACCTTTGTTAAAATCAACCGCATCAATTATTTCATCAAAAATTAAACGCTGCTCATCTGTTAAAGAAGGTGCGTTGCTATGAAATTCCTCAGTCAGCGTATTTACTTGATAATTGAGTTCATCAAGTATTAAACGGTTATTTGCAGATGCAATCGAATCACTATTAGGAAAAGGCATAGAAGGAAACCTACGTAGGCTGGAGTTATTCCGAATTAACTGCTTCTCAATTTCAAGCAACGTAAGGTTCTTGATTTGATCATCAGGAAGAGACAAACCTGATAACGATAAAGATTGTAATTATTAATTAAAGAATTAATAATAACGTAAAATAAATAAAATGTTGAATTATAAATTTTTTTACCTTCAATTTGGAAAACGTCTTCGTGTCTACGCATAATACCGTCTGACAAGTACTTCCATGTGTTCTCCCAAACATGGTCAGGCCTAGATAAGCTGTTAGACAACAACATCATCGCGAACAAATTACAAAGACAGTATCCCGAACCGGTATAATGAGCTTCCTCAATAGCTTCTATATATTCCTTGTCATCTTCCAACAGGCCAAGAGCGTAACATGCATCTCGATATGTTGGTAAAACTTTTCCATTCACCGTTCTTATCTCAGCAAAAGATTTGGGACCTTTGACCTTATTAAGAAGAATTCTCAAGAAATAAGCCTCACCCATTGATGGATTAACCATATGAACACGACCAATTGCCTTACCTGTTTTTCGAAAATCCCATTTTTTTTCATCAGGTTTCCAAACAAATTTACTTGGGATTTCGATGTAGCTCAGTTCACGTGCCACAGGTTCATCCTGGTTTAGTTTCATCCATTTTAGAAACATTGTAGAAGACACTGATGGCTTGTTGAGTACGTTTTGAAGTTGCTCTTCTGGACCGTATACAACAGTTTGCTCACCAGGTAGATGAAAAGGAAGCCTAATCACTGGAGGGTATCTGTAATGCACTTCGTGTTTAAGTATCCTCCATGAAGCTTCACATGCTGAAAGGAACCTGCAATCATAATGTTTTTTGATTTCATCTCTTTGTTGTACTTCTTGACCTTCTCCATCATCTTCTACAAAAGCAATTTTAGCCCTGTCCGGTCCCTTGTTAATGTATTTGAATAGATACTTAATTGAAGCAGCTTGGTTGCACCATTCAACATTAATATGAGCTTGATAACGCTTCAAAAGTGTTGGGTTATAAGGAACCACATTTTTGTTATCTAACTGAGCACCTCCTTTTTCAACAAATACTCCTGAGTCTCTTCTTTTATAAACCAGATATCCTTTTGAATCTATCATTGATGCCGGAGAAAACTTCTTTGGAAATTTCTTGGAGCACTTACCATCAATCATGCACGGGCAGTTGGGATATTCAGGTCCACATGGTCCATGAATCATAAAGTCACTCACAAGACTAAACAACTCAGGATCTAAATTCTTATCTGGGATTTCAGCAGAAACTAAACGATCAACATGATCAATCGTCGGAAGCTTGCTTTCATCTTTAAGAAAGAGACAGATATGAGCGTGAGGAAGACCACGCTTTTGGAACTCGATAGTATAAACAACTGTAAAAATAAATGGTACTAAAATTAAAATTTTGTAAATAAAAAAGTTAGTGCAAGATAAAACAAAAAATATATTCACTAACTTTATTAGTTTGTTACGGTAATAAAGAATGATTCAAAGTTATTAATGTATGGTACCTGCCGAAGTCTTCCCTAATATTGCTTTATCACGTAAATCTTTCATCAGTGAGTCTAGCTTCAGTTTGAATAATCTGGCTAAAATGTCTGGTCTGTCTTCAGGATTTGTCTTCTTATCCTTCAGAAACCTTCTAACTTCAGGCCATTTCGGATTACACGTGATTGTGATGAAAAAATCAGGGTATCCATGCTTTTTACAAATGGCCATTGCATCAAGATAATTTTCCCTCATGTAACGTGCACCACCAGTAAAAGAAGATGGTAGTATTATAGGTGTACCTATTGTTGCCAAATCTGTAGGTCCATTTTGATGCAAATTTTGAAGACTGGAATAAGAGTCACACCTAAGTTTTTGTTGCTGATAACGTACATAAAACAACCTCTCACTCTCGATCATAGTATAAGCGTCAACCAAAAACTGTTGAAGAAGGCGCCTTGCATTCAAAATCAAAGAGAACTTACCAACTCTGTCCTGAATATGATAGGCAAAATACTCTCTCATTGAACACTTTGAGTCTACTTTCTTTTTAGACTTCCTTTCTTCACGATGCGGTATATCAACCCTATAACAATCTTCTCCAAATGGAATAAGCAATGGATACTGAAGAGCTAAATATTTTGGATGAAGTTCACTTATCCGCTGAAGACCTTCTTTTCTTGATTCCACAACAATATCTCGATTGTCAATCTCATCATCATTGTCTGTAAGTATAAGTGCAGCGATTTCATTTGAAGTTGGTAAGTTGTATAGTCGACCATCTTTAGTTCGCCTCCCAATAAGACGTAACTTAAGGTTAACTTCAGAATTTTCATTAAATCGATCGCGTACACTCCTATAGCTTTTCACAAGCTGATTTTTAGAGTCTAACATCGACTTGAGGTACTGAATGATTTCAAGATCAAGTTGTTCATCAATTTTGTTAGACTCCCCTTTTTCCTTACTGTAATAAATAGATTAAAATTTCAAAAATTGAACAGTTGTTTTATATGGCAAAAACAAACTATAAGTAAAAATTTATTTTAATAAACTGTAAAATATTACCTGAAAATTTTACTCCTGTTAGAGACTTCATTTTCAGTGTCATAGATATACAACTGAGAAAATTTTGGTTTTGTCCCATCATTAGGAAGAAGACCACCCAGGGCATGATAATTTTCACCACTTATCCTGTATATGAAGGGAGCCTTGCCTTTATTAATATTTGAGTCGACCTTGCCTCCCAGTGAAGTAAAACAGAACATAGAATTGAATCTTCGAATGTGCTTTAAGAAATACTTGCTTCGGAAGTCTATGTTCTTAAAAAGATTCTGATAATCGACATTGCTTTCTTTGAAATCTGGAAGTTGCACCTTTCCATAACCACAACATAGATAGTAACATGTTCTACCACTAACTTGTAGTGATCTGCCAGCTTCCGATTTCCACAGTTTGGCGTTACACATCTCACATACAACCGTTTGATCACTGTGATCCAAATAATCTTGTGAATAGAATAAATTGAATTAATATTACGTTAAATTAAAAAATAATAAATTCGTAATTGGTTTATTAAAAATAAAATTTACCTTTAGAGACACCCTTATATTGATAATTGAACATGGGTTGAGGATTCATATCTTCTTCGTCTGACAAACTAACCATGCGAACAGGTGAGATGCAACGTCGATTACTTCGTAATCCATTGCTGGAATTTTCTACGTTACTTAAAATTGAAGATTCTGGTAACATGGAATTATGACTTGATGTATTCATGCTTGTTGTCTGAACAGAAGATGTTGCATTTGAGCGTCTATCAAAGTTAATACCTGAACCTAAATATAATACTTTAAATTAATGTTTAACATTAATAAAAGTAACAACTTTATATAAGTAATGGATTTAAAGAAATAGGTACCAGATGTAACAATGGATTGGTTCCGCAATCCTATAACAGAATTAACTTTACGTCTTTTAGCATCAACTTGTGCTTTTCTAAAAGTTCTAGCCTCGACAGAATTTGGTCAATTACTATCATGCACTAACACTATGAATACAAATAAAATTGTAATGTTTAGATAGTAAATAAACTTTTAGTTATAGAGTGTTATAACATTACAAAGACAAACGTAAGCAACATAGAAATATGATACCATTTGTAATATTAGACAAAGGAGTACGTTCTGTTGAACCTGTTTATAAATAAGTAAAAAAATAAGTTACGATTAGATAAAAAAAATTACAAAGTTAATAAAATGTTATAAATTACTGAATGGAAACGATAGCTATTACCGGAAAAAGATGCATTAAATGGGGTGTTGAAGGTTGAGCTAAAGGCAGATATATCAAGTGAAAATACATTGTTAGTGGATGTTGACGGATTAGTATTTCTAGATTGCTTAATATTCTGTCTCTTAGCATCAACTTGTAATTTTCCAAAAATTCGCCAATCATGGGAAAGGTTACTTTTGACTTCAAGAATAGAAAAAATTTATTAAATAATAATAGTCTTATACCCAAAAAAATAACCAAATTAGTAATTTCGAGTAACATAAAATATGTCATGAAAATTATAAAAGATACCAGTTGAGATGTTAGACAGAGGAGTTTGTTGCACTTGACCTTAACAAAATAGAAAAATAATTTCGTATTATTAAATCTGATTATTAATAGGCATGTCTAGTTCAAACGGTATACAAAGATATAAAAATAATGAGTGGAGAAACAAAATTTTACCTGGTGTAGACAAATTGAAAGTTGATTGGACCAACGAACTTTGATGCATATAATTGTGTGAAAGTCCAATAGACTCACGGTTAAATTGTACGCTTGGTGGTACATTTTCTATTCCATTATTATGATTATTGACCTTGCCTCTCTTGGCATCTAGATATAACTTCCTAAGTTTACGACACTCGGCCGCATTCTTATTTTTTTGTTCATTGGAGATAACTGTGAAAAAAAATAAATTGTTTGCATGATATTATGTATACGATTCATAAAGATGAAAACATATGTTTACCGTTAGAGATATTAGATAACGGTGTTCGTTTATCATTTGAGGTGGTAGACAGTCTTTTACGTCCCATTTAACCTAAATAATAATGAAGTAGAACTAAATTGTAAAGGAACATAACATAGAAATAATCAATGATTTTCTAGAAATTTTATAGACAATCAATGATTATGTACAAAAATTAGATATAATAACAATGTAAAGTACTAAAAAATGGACTGATTGAAGAAAAGAATGACATACAATGAACTTGTACAAAAGAAGACTGAAGCGCGCACGAAAGAGCAAACCGGAATTCTCTTGAATGTTTGATTGTTGTGTAAGCTTTTTATGTTTTTTTGATTGAGTTTAGTGGCTTTTATATAGATAATTGTGGTCAACATTGAGTCATATGTATTAAATGTATAATTAAAACATATAGAAAATGTTTTTAATGATTTACCATAATTAAAGAATGCAAATAATTTGAATTTGAATATTTTCGTGAAAATGGAATTTGAATTTTCCGAAAATACTAAATTTCGAAATTTGAATCTAAAGTAATAAATTATAATCAAACTCTCCAATTATAAAGTATCAACAAATATATTGCATAACAAAAAACTATTCAAGCATGTACAAATTTTACAAAACTAAAAAACAAACATCAAATGTCAACACACATTTTATTTATATGAAAATTGTCTCATAAACAAACCAAACATAAATGATCAGAAAATCTCAAAACACATCAAATAAAAATCCTTACAATAAATAAATGTTCAAAAAAGGATTCATTGATCCTATTTTTCAACCTTAGGAATGAAAAGTGTCTTGTCAACTAACTTGTTAGCTTATTTCTTCTTACATGACTTAAAGACTTTAGTTGTTGATTAAATTCATCATCTTCCGTTTCATATAAACTTTGTCCAAGCTACGCTTTACTTCCGCTTCATCACGAATCAAACTAACTCTACAAGATGATTCTGGAGCAGTGTTTTCTCCAACAAAATCCTACAATATTAAAAGGCATGTGGAAATTGTTAGAATAAACTACATTAAAATCTAATCTGAATACATGATTGACTAACTAAACTACTAACCTTCACAGACACTGCATTTTGTGTTGAATAAAAAAAAACGTAAAAAAAAAAAACGTAAAAAACGAATACTTAAAGAGAAATAATAAAACGTAATTTTAAAAAAATAAAAACCGAATATGTTAAAAACATAACCTGTTCAGCCATCAGAACCATATGAAGAGAAATCATTTCTCCGGGAATCTTTCGATTTGCTCGCTTCAAAAGCCTAAACACCTTAACTTTGATCGTGTATTTACTCATACGCAAAGTGATTTCTTAAAAAAAAGTGATGTTGTTTCAATCCATAATGCTGCAACTTTGTTGACAATGTAGGTATTACATACGCTTTAATTTTTTAAACATAAATGAATTAACAGTGCAATTTCTAATTAGAAAGAGTAGTGATACAGATACCTGACAAAGTGACGAAGATTTGATTGATCGAAACCTTAATCAAAATTTAACAATCAATTTTGTATTTATAATGTAACGTAAACATGTAATAAGCAGTGTTGACTTATTTAATTTTAGTAAAGATTAGTGAATTATTATAACGTAAATTTATATTTGGAATGAAAATGATTTTACATTTAAGTGTTTCCATGATTAAGTTAAATTTCGTTTAATGTTTATTAAATAAAAATCGTAAATTTCAATTCTTACATGTTTCCATTTTTAAGTTAGAATGAAAATGATTTTACATGTTTCCATGATAGGTTTTTAATAAATTATTTAAAATTGAACAAAATTTTCTAAAGTTTTACATTTAAGGAAATTTAAAAAGTCCAGATTAAATTTACATTTAAAATGGTTTTAAATGCTTTAATGTGTTGAATGTTTTAAAACCGGTGTTAGTTAATCTTTCATTGGTTTTTAATATTTAAAAAAGAAACTCATTACATTTATGTGGATTGTTATTTACCAATAATACTCTTAAATTTTGACTTTGTTAACAATGATTCATAAAACTTATTGTTGTTAATACCAAAGTAATTAATAGTAATGACAATTGATAAATTACAAAGATGTCAAATCTTTAATTACTTTTAAAAACTTAATCCGGCAAAAACTAAAACTTTGTAATGTTTAAAAACTTAATGTTTATAACAACTTTTTTTTAAAAAATAGTTTAGCAACCAACCAAAAAACATTAATATATACGACTACTAACAATACATCATAAAAAGTGATTGTAACTATACTATATTACTATAACTTGAAACATGGATAACATAGTTCAAACTAATTTGCATTGAAATTTAGAATATTAGACTACTACCAGGACCATCATATTAAGTATCATATGTATTGTCAACAAACCATAGCATAATAGTACTGTTTATAACACACATCAACCCCAAAAACCCACAGTTGACTAAACCAGTAAAACGTGGAAATGTATGTGACCACTAAACGTAAACCATATTCAAAAAACTACCACCACTAAGGTGCAAAAAGTTACCCACCAAAAATGTTATGTTCACCATCAAAACTGCCAAAACTAACAGAACTAATTACCAGCAACCCTAACTACTTTAGAGAGCTTTAACAAACCTCGATTCTGGAAAAAAAGGAAATGCATCTGATCACCTGCCTGCAGATCCTTATAAGCAACAAAGGTTGACATACCTTTGATGTAGTAACGCTTACTTGACCTCGAACTATCTACACCAACAGAAACTCCCAAACTGTAACCCTCACCATCTTTAATTGTCAAACCCATCTGCCTGTTCATACCATTTTGTCTTGCCAATTCGGCCTGCATAAACTAAAAAATAACAAATAATTTTCAAAATTAATAACAAACTAACATATGCATAAATATGATTATAATATACGGTTAGTTAAATTTTAGAAACTTACATAATGATTGTCAACTGTGAAAACAACCAGAACACCGAAATTATCACAACAACCTACATCCTCGATAGTAGCAGATTGATCATCCTCATGATCCATATCATCTCCTTCATTAACCTTTTCGCCATGATCATCCTCAGAATTGTCAACGTCCTCCCACAAAACAAATCGGGAGGAAGAGTAAGCTTCCCTTTCTTAAAAAAATGTCAAGTCATATGTTTTCTGCTTGTGTAACAAAGTACAAAAATCAAAAGTTTAGAAAGTAATGAAAAATAATGTATAGAGTTAATTGTGATGTTTTCCAAATACAATGTAATACAATAAACATTTGCAAATTGAGAAAGAAACCTCATTGTAAATCTCAAAAACAATCAGATGATCTTTGGTTATCTCAAAAATCTCCTTCATATAACGCCATCCTTGAGTTATGTAAGTAGCAGCACCATCGTTTTCTAGCTGGATTTGAAAAACATGACCTGAAGCAAACACCGTTTAATATTACTTTTAATCATTCAAAAAGAGATTAAACAATCAAATGGAAATAAAGTCTTTATTTAAATTAAGATTTCACATACAATATGAATGATAAAGCATTATAACCTATATAATCAATACAGTTTTATGGATGTTTTGCTTTTAATAAATATCAAATTAAATGAGGAATTTGGAGTTGAAAACATGACCTGGAAATGAGTTGACTATAATTGGTTCCAACGGAAGGGTTCGGTTGTATAATCCATGCATAACAAAGCAACTGACATGCTGATAAGTTGCAACAAATGGAATGAAAAATTAATACATATTACTATATGATCAGTGTGTTATATAATGTAGTTAAATGATATTACAAAACACATACCAGACGTTCTTCATCAGTTTGAGGGTCATCAATCTTGCAGTAGAAAAATCTACCAGGTGCAGTTATAGCGTCTTGATGAAACGTAATCATATTGAAACAGTTGATGGCCGATTCGTGTTGAAAAACAAAGTTGCAAACGGATGGGTAATTTAATGTAGTCATTAGGTGATTCCATCCGTCACAAATAAACCACTTCCCAGCTATATGCATGACCTTAACGCGAAATCTTTTTTCATCCAGTGTATGAATCGTACAATCACCTGTTGGATACTTATACTTTCTAACCCATTCTGTGTACTCCTCAGGTAAAGCCTACAACTCATAAAGAAATTTATATTTATGAATAAACATTATAAATCTTTTTTTAATGAAATGAATAAATCAAATATTACCAAGCAAATACGATCATTGGCTTCTGACTGTACCCAAAAACCGTAAGTCATTATCACACAAGCAGTTACCAATCTGTATTAGAAAGAAGTGACTTAGTATGAAACATAAATCAGTAAATGGAAACATTAAAAACCATTTGATTATAAGTTTTCAGAGCTAAGAATCCATTTGTAGGTATGTAAAACAATGAATGAAACCTCATAAAATCAGTTGAAACCTAAAAAATGGAAATCGATACCTCAAACATAAACGACTAATCAAAAAAAAATCTTAACAATCCATTCTTAGATGTATGTAAAACGGTAATTAAAACCTAATCATAAACCTAAAACATTCAACCTTAATAGAATCCTAAAATATTAATGCAAAATCATTCTCAGTTGAAAGCTTAAAGAATAACAAACCATTCAAGTACGATTCATAACCATAAGTCGAGACCTAAAACATAAAGAATCGATCAAAAACGAAATAATAAGAATCCTTTCTTAGCTATCCTTAAAACATTAATTGAAACGTATTCATAAACCTAAAACATTCAACCTTACTACAAACCTCAAACATAAATGCAAAATCAATCTCAGTAGAACGCTTAAATACTATTAAACCAATAAACTATTTCTTAAAACATAAATCGATACCTAAAACATAAACCACTAATAAAAAACTAAATCATAACAATCCATTCTAAGGTTTCTATAAAACCTAAATCGAATCATAAACCTAAAACATTAAAGCTAAATACAGACCAAAAACATATTTTCCATAATAATCATCAGTTGAACCCTATAAAATACCCGGTAATCAAAACCCCTATTATTACTCTAATCACAGATCCGTAACCCATCATCAACCCTAAAACACGAACCCTAAAACATGAACCCTAAAACTAAATATTAATAAACCTGACCAATAATAGACTTAAACGCAAGTATTATAAGGTAAATAATTGAAATCAAACAAAACACACACAAAAAAAAATTAATCGACAAACAAATCAGGAAGAAAAACGAAAAAAAAATCAGAAAAACACATATATGAAGGACCATTGATTGACATAAGAATAGAAGAGAGAATACCTTGAAGATTTGATGAAGAACACGGCAAGAGATGCTTTGATTTGAAGAATCGCCGCTGGAAGTTGATTAGGGTTTTCGTTAAAGAGGAGGCGATTCGGAATGAGGGTTATGTGCCGTTTGTTTTTTAGGGTTTTAATAATTTGATTGATTTTTGATTAAAAAAAAAAGAAAATTTTATAAATTACCACATTGTGCCATGAGGGATGACCATTAAATGCTAGGAGCCTAAATGATTGCCAAGTGTCCCATATTGCTCCTAAATATTATATGTATAGATATAAGTTAAGTAATCGGACTTGGACGTGTTAACGAACTAAGACGTAAAAACAGACGGACGAGAAAAGTATCATTACGCCAAGATGAGTATAAATATATTTTAAGGATTTAAAATATATGATTTGGGTGAAAAATACATAACACTTTCCTAAGTGTTGGAAAATATTCGTGGGAGAAAAGTAACGTAAATAATCTAACGATTAAATGTTAAACAAGTGTATGGACTTAACAAGGAAAATATATATATATTCGACTCGACGAAATCTTAGTATATTTATTTAATGGGAAAGTAAATATACGGGGAGGTAAGTCGAGTCGAGTGTAGAAAACAATATATATATATATATATATATATATATATATATATATATATATATATATATATATCGAATCGACGAGATCCTAGTGTATTTACTTAATGGGAAAGTAAATATACGTTATGGTGAGTTGAGTCGAGCGTAGAAAACATATTATCGAACGACAAGACCTTAGTATATTTATTTGAATGGGAAAATAAATATACGGTAAAGTGAGTCATGTCGAGTGGTAAAAAAATATTATATCGAACTGCGAAATCTTAAGTATAATTATTTAATGGGAAAATAATTATACGTTAAGTAAGTTGAGTCGAGGATAATATTATACAAGTTAAGAAATATTCATGAAGGTATAAATATAACTTGTAACGAGGGTAATCCATCACCAACGGACCTAGGACATATGTTTAATTAAACGGGGAATTATATGTAAATTGTGGTGTTGGGAGTTGGGTGTACAACTTGCCGGAAAAACACACGCTATAGGCTTAGTGACTTACACGCACTAGGACGTTCGTAGGTGCTTGACCACGGACTTGCTATTCTCTGCTATTTGATTTTATGCTATACATCAGGTGAGTTTCACGGCCCCATTTTACCGTTTTAATTGGGGGAAAGATATGTTTGTCAAATGTTGTCACATGTGGAAATGGTTTTCAAGGGTTAAAATGTGATAAGTGGCATGATGAGTACTTGAGTAGTGATCGCCACTCGGGGTTGAGTCCTCTCTTCTGTAACCATTAATTCAGGGAAATGAAACTGAAGGAATATTTGGATAGTACTATTGGTGCCTGACAAGGCCCACCCCTAATCGATAACGTCGATTATGCATCGGCGTATGCGAGGGGTGCACGTATTCTGAAATTAAGTCGTTGGGTTCCGAGAAACGACTTGGAGCGGGGCATTATTATTAGTCTTGGTTTGGTTATGGGGCTCAAGGGATTGCTCATCATCATAGTTTGTAGGAGTTAGCTACTCCTTACAAAGGCCACAAGTTGTGCAGGTTTCGCACATGTTGTAAAAATGAAATATCGATCGACAAGATCCTAGTATAATTATTTAATGGGAAAATAATTATACGGTAAAGTGAGTCGAGTCGATGGTTGTGAAAATGTTGTTGTTATGAAACTAAAACCTGTGAACTCTCCAATATTTTATATTGACGTCTTTTTAAACATATCTTTCAGGTAACTAAGTGCTGAATAGATATGGGGCAAGTGCAGTGGAATTCGAGATGTCGGATATTGGTCGGGGTTTCATTCATTGTTACCATCGGGTTGGAACATAAACGGAAATACCCCCACATTGAAACTTAATGTTCATCGTTTTATGTAATGCTTTGTGCAATATTGTAACGAGATACTCATCTTCGACATCCTAATAAATTGATCTTTTCTAATTAAATATAGTTTGTGTTAATCTTGACTTTGATATGCTTTCGAGCGTTGCACCACGTGTTTCCGCCATTGGCGTGGTGTGACACAATTTCTCGCATTTTACTACCAACACTTAGTAAAGCGTTTACGCATATTTTTCACCCTTAATAATCCTTAGATATAATTTGTTCACAAAATATATACATATTTTCTTACTTAGAATAGTTAAATCGTAATCACCGCAATAACGTATACTCGTATCTTGTAGGAAGTTATACTCGTAGCTTATCCGTCCGAATTACGCTTTTGTTCGATTTATGCTTTGTCCGATAGTTCATCACATTAACTTTTGCCCGCTTTCTTGCTTTCTTAATTTATATATATTTTGAAAATATATCAACTCAGACATTTTTATATAAAACATCCCAAGTCATTTAAGTTACCATTTTTCTTACAACAACATTAGTGTTTATATTTTCCAACACTTGTAGCAACTTTATATTTTTATAAAACACTTTTTATAAAAATATCATCTTAACAAAATAAAATATTATGTATAAGTTTCTTTACTTTACAAAAACACCCCTTTTGGATTCTAACTTTTCATTATTAACCTTTACTTTCCAAAAAAATACGTTTTTTCACCATAAAGTTTCCAAAATCACATTTTACACCCATGGACTTTCCAAAGTTACTTTCCAAACCTCTAACTTTACAAAAGTCACATATTATTCTCAAGACTTATAAAAATGACAATTTCTACTAAAACTAGTAAACTTTAACATGTCAAAATTTACAATAAGTGTTCTTTTCATCATCCAACACTTTTATTAGTCTCATATGGTCATATTAAGTCTACTAACATGTTTTATTTAAGTCTTGGAGTCCATTTGTTCATACTTGTATTTTTAAAGTCTACAACTTCATTTTCGTGATTTTCGCTTCATTACATTTTGTTACAAATATTTCATGTTCAAATAGTTTCATTAGTCATAATATGATAATCAAAACTATTTTTAGGTGTATTAGGTGTTACTTATTTTTTCATCCAAAACAACTTCTAAAAAAAATTACTATAACATACAATATTTTTGTAACAAAATAACATCACCAACTATCCTAAAACTTATGTTTATGTCCATATTTGTAAACATTTCATTTCATTTTTATAAAACATACAAATGACAAAACCATGTTTAAAAATTTTGGTTAGAAGCATCCCAAAAACAACTTGCAAGTTAAGTGCATAAACGAACAAAACTTAAACAAGATGAGTTTTAAGAAACTTACTACTAGCACAAGGCTAGGGAAGTCACAAAAACACTTGATTATGGAGGGGTTATGTGTGTCTTCCAAGGGTTATGCTCCAAGCACTTATACACACTTGATTTAGGGTAGGAATGAAGTGATTTTTATGTGTTATTTGCTTGAAAATGGAAGTGGGGGTGGGGTTTAAACGTCTCGGCAGCAGCAATCAGATTTTTGGGAGGTTTGAACTTGGTTTTGTGATGGTAAGAATCAGTATTCAATGGTTTATAAAGTGTATTTTAGGATTATAAAACTAAAATATCTTAAGCATGCCTTATCTTCCTCATGATGTCCCTCACTGAAGGGGTAGGGTACCGCTTTTTAGGCGCACCCTACTCCCCGCCGGAAATGTCACTTCCAAAGGCACACCAGCGCCAGAGGCGCAGAAGCGCCAGTTGGCGGCACCCGAGAACATCCCCCTTGGAATCCAACTTGCTTCCTCCTGTCAGGTGTCAGCTACCAAGTGGTCATCCGCCTGACAACTGACACCCCTGCCAGCCATCCACAACACACCACATGTGTGGAGGGCAAAGCACCTCCTGGCCAACTAACCACGGGGCGACACGTGGTCCAATCGAAAGTAGCCCTCCTCAACTTGGATCACTTTATCTAACTAAAGGTTAGAATCCAACTAGGTGGGCCTGTCAACCGGCCGGCCCGATCCTCAAAGCCCGGCCCATTGATGATGGATGGGCTCGACGATCCTGAGCCCATACATCTCCTATAAAAGGAGGACTTGACCTCCTTTCTATGCACGTTGAAAACCAGCCAATAAGAACTAACACACTTGTATCTCCACTTGTATTGTTATTTACATTATTCATCAATAAAGATCACCTTTTTCAGTGGACGTAGATCTTACAAGATCGAACCACTTATACCCTTGTCTATTGTGTATGATTGCTCGCCATTTGTATATACAACCATAGACCAACCATCGTTGTGAGCTAAGGATTATACCCTGCTGCGAACACGAGTCGTTACCCCATATATCACCCTGCCTTACGCCACTTGTTATACTCGTTGTTTCTTCATTGGCGCCATCCGTACCGGCTGAAAGACCCACAAAGCTTTCAAAACCACATCCTTTACTCACACAATGGCTGATCTAACCCCCATCGGAAGCAAGGGAGCAACCCCCTCTACGGTTGTTCAGACCGCCAGAGCTGCAACGCTCCAAACTCCGAACAAGGACACACAACCAGCAACCACGAGGGAACAAACACCACCCCGCGCGGTTTCGGCCTCAGAATCCTCCGAATCTGACGCACCCGACACACCCATGGACCCCGACGAGTGGCTCTTCCGAAAACAACTCAAAAACACCAAGATCTACCAGAATATGCTGTCAAAAATCCAAACCAGTAAGTCTAAAGGTAAGGCTTCTCCCTCCGCCAAGCATAGCCGGAAGGGGAAGGAAAAACAAGCCACACGCCCGAAGTCTCATGGTGTAGGTCGCAGTAAGAACACACGCGACCAGGACCTAGTAGACTCTGCGTCGGAATCCGACGGCTACCAACCCACCAACGATTCAGACGCAACAGCCTCAAGGGCCAAAAAGCGGAAGCTAACAAAAACTCACTCGGCGACATCACACCACAAAGAAGACGACGACTTAAACAGACCGTACAGGCCTAAGTCGTTCGCCTTAAGTTCAAAATTCTGTCAACGAATAGCCACCGCACCTATAGAAAAACAAGCAAAACTCCCCAGCAGCATCGGCAGATACGATGGCCTGCGAGACCCCACAGATCATCTACATGATTTCGAGTGCGCCGGAACCACAGTCCTTTGGCCTGTACAGGTTTGGTGTCACCTGTTTGCACAAACCCTTACTGGTGCAACCAGAGTTTGGTTCGACAACCTCCCCATAGGGGGCATCTTAGACTTTGATGACCTCATCCAAAAGTTCAAAGATCACTTCTCCCATCTCAGGCGGCATAAACGAGATAAGGCCCACATCCTCCTCTGCCAGCGCACAGACAACGAATCGATAGACGACTACATCGTGCGCTACAACAAGGAGGCGCTGCAAATCGGTTGCGGAGAAGAACTCACCCGCGCAGGCTTTATTCACGGAGTACGCAGCGAGGATCTGATGAAGACCCTATCCGGGAAAACAGGAGTCCCCGATTCTTGGGAAGAAGTCATCAAGGCTTCAAAAATATACGCATCTTCGGAGCGCTCCATCAAACAACAACGCGGATATAACCAAACCAACAACTCTAACAGAAACAAGGGCAAGCAATCCGTGTGGTCGCGCATTTCAGGACCAACGGACGAAGGCAAATACTCGCCCTCCAATGACGCCCGCCAGACGATCACAAACAAACAATCAAGGGACCACAAAGCCCAATCCAAGAAGACCACCGACTGGACGCCATTAACCAAAACTCCGTCACAAGTACTCAAGACAGAGCAGGTCACTTTCAGGGAGCCTAAAGTGTTGGGCAAACGAAAGAACATGGACCACAGCAAATACTGCGAATACCATAACGATTATGGCCACCTGACGGACAACTGCTACAGCCTAAAGTTAGAAATAGAGGCGGCACTAAAGACGGGCCAGCTCGGTCATCTTGTCAAAAACGTTAACAATCGCCTATATACTGGCGAATACCATAACGATTATGGCCATCTTGACTCGTGCATAGCAGATCAGGCGAGTAGGGAAGCTGATCAGGCGATTAGGAGTCCTAATCGCCCCTAATCCCCTCCCAATCGCCTATATACTGGCGATTAGGAAACCCCCCAGGTTCCTAATCGCCTATAGCATTCCGGGTTGAGTTTTTGGCGCGTTAAACACTATTTTAACATATATAAACACGTATTCACATACCGATAAGTCACATAATGATTACAAACATATAATGCATGATAACTAACACGTTTACGTCCGTTCACCAATTCCCGGGACTCTAGACTTGCGTGTGTGCGTTAAACCCGGTGATTCCACGAATCACCAATCCTTGTACACATGGTTATGGACCGACTCCCGATGATCCCGCGGATCATTGTAATGACTCCCGATGATTCCCAGAATTATCGTAATGACTCGACTGACCCAGTTAAGTACGTAATATGCATGACCCGCTAAGGTAGACTTACTAGTTTAACGAAAGTTATTAACCGGAGTTTGTCGGGTGTCACACAAAGCGTTGCCGTATCGAATCCCATACTCATATTGAGTGAATTCGATAGCCAACTCCTCATCAAGCTCCGGATCTTCCCTCACTTGTTGCTCGTATAGGGTGGTTCACCTCTCACATTTGATGTTGAGGTCGCCCCACTTGAACTGGAGGTCGCAGACGGTCTTGGTTGTGTTGGTGCCAACATGTTCAACGAAGTCGCTAAACACTCGAGCCCAAAACCCCTCGGGAGGGGGGGAGTTGAATTTCGGGGTCATTGGACGCATCCTTGTGGCAAACCACAAGGGCCATTTCTTCCTCTTCGGTCCACGGGTTCATTTTTTGGTGTGTTTGGTTTTTTTAACCGTGTAAAGTGTGGCTTTTAACCCCACGGTTTGATCAGTTTATATACAATCGACGGTGCACTGTTAAAATAAAGTGACTGACGGTTTTGGTAAGACGAATTCAAATCAATCGACGGTTTCCAAGATTTACAATTTAATTTTGTTGGCCGTTTGGTGGAACGGTTGCAATAGTAAGAAATAAATGTTAAAACCGTTTAAAAATGTAAAAAAAAAAAGTTTGGGGTTTAAATGTAAATAAATAAAAGAATCAGTGGAGTATAAATAAAAGAATCAGTGGAGTGTTGCCTCCAAAAAACTGTTTCAGGAAGTAAATCAGTGAAGTGATGTGGTAAAGCAGGATTGGTTAAAATCGGTTAATTGGAAAATTTTTACAACAAGTGCCCCTTGCACCCTTAGCGATCAACAAGAAACAACACCATCAATTATTATTACTAAGCGATTATATGAACTGATATTTCTGAATTATCTGATTGAGAGATTTCAGGTGACCAGTTGAACTTGAAAATAATGCTACAGTTCAAAAAGATGATCCAGGAAATTACCTATTTAGGTGACATGATGAGCCGAGCGCAGTATAAGTCCATACATTAACCTAACCGATGCATTAAAATCAGATCACTTGATTCGGGTTATCTAACAGCAGGCAGACGAGAAATCAGTTTGTTAAGTCTGTTTGCCGAAAACCAAAAAAAAAAAAAAAATGTTTTAGCAGCCTTCACTTAACGACTCGGACAAAAAATGAACTTACCAACATTGTTTAACATCCTTATTACCTCAAACATACAAACCATCCTATCGATCCTACAGCACAGCACTCTGTGTTGAAAGCATATTATTTTCATACTTGTTGATTCTGAGCAGTTGGTGGCAAGAAAGACTTCCACCAGCCAAACTCATATTTGGGGTATGGGGCAACCCATTTTTCGGGTTTCTCAAATTCCAGATTTACAGGATTAGAGGCCAATGCTTCTTCAACACTCTCTGCTTCAAAGGTCTCTTCCAAAACTCGATCTAGTCGAAGTTTCATAAACCTGTTTATGATTTAGTTATAGAATAAGATAGATTCATATGTTAAAACAAATAGTATATTAGTTGCCTATTGTATAAATCAAACATTTTATAATGCCGGCCCATTCACTAGTACGTGAATGGACTAGTTTGCATTATGTTTCATCTATTAAACATGCTAAATGGGTCAAATCAATAAACTTAACAAAAAATAAATGGGTTAGAAATCGCCCAAAGTATCCCAAGTGTTTTTTATGGTTATAGCCACCTAAATCACTTTATTAGAAAAATTAAGATTATTGTTGTAATAATATTAGTTTCTGTAAGCATACATACATATGGCATTGGATTTTTGAGAGATGCTGTAAAAATGGAAAAAAGAAAATGTATGTGGCCGGGTTGACCCAAACATATATTAACGACCCAGCAACAAATTTTCTCTTTTATTTTATATATAACTAATAACTAATTATGGTTAGAAAAAGTAGCACCGAAATCAACTTATGGGTGGTTGGCTTACTTGATCCATGTACCGTTGGTGGAAACCAAAGCAACGGCGGGTCTCTTGAGCCTCTTGGTGATGTCTGGTAACTTGTCTAAGAACTGGGGTTCAATCACGAGCCAAAAATCCTGCTCCATGTTTTGCTCTTTGAAAAGGCGGGCCCTTTCAAATAACTGTTCTTGAAAGTGTTGTTCATCGTCCAACATGAATTTTGCATTTGCAACCACAAAATGGTATTTCTTGTTACTATCAGTTTCCTCCTGCATTTTGCAAAATGGTAAACGTTTACGCCAAAAGAGGGAATTGAGGAAGCAGTAAAGTAAGACAAAATTATTCTTGTTTAAGCTTGGATGTGTGTTCATTTCACATGTAACAAACTTGTATCTTGCATTCTTCTTACAATGGAAACAAACCTATATGTACCCACCCACATTTAATGAGTTTTTTTTTTTTTTTTTTTTTTTTTTTTTTTTTTTTTTTGTCTTGAACACCAACCAGAATGCTAAAGAAATTGGAAAACATATAAACAAATGTTCAACACAGTTATTTGTCCAGGTGACATAACCGGTGGTTATTTTGGGCAAATGTTGTGGCGATGAGAGGAAAGAGAGAGCGGTGGAGTTGGGTAGCAGTGCCATTGAGGGCGGGGAGCAAATGAACGAATACTTGAACAAACGCCAACTTTTTTTTTGTTTGTTCATTTAATTGATAGAACATAATTAACTGTTTTATTAAACATAAAGAAACTAACATAACTGAATTAACGACACCTCTATTCATACTTAATATTCTACTAGCCTATATATATGTATTAACACGTTTTATTGAACACCTCACCACCAAACTATCCGAATTCCTAATTGAACAACAAAACTGAAACTAGACACAAAAACTAACCTCCTTAATCCTTTGGGAGGAATCGACCGCAGAGACAACAGAGGAGGTAGTTTTCAAGGTGATGGAAGTTGTGGTTAGTTTGGGCAAATAATAATAATAATAATAATAATAATAATAATAATAATAATAATAATAATAATAATAATAATAATAATAATAATAAAATAATAATAATGTGGGAATGAGAGGAAGGAGAAGGAATGTGTATGTGTAGGTGTGGGGTGGTGGAGTTGGGTGATGTTGGAAGGTACATTCACCACTGCTGAAGGACACACAGATTTCATAAGACTCATGCTTTTTATGAGTTTTGTTGTTTGGAAATTGGAATGGAATTAAGACCATTATGAAGGTAGAAGAAGAAGAAGACTGTTATCATTATGATGAGATCATGAAATCTTAAAAAATCTTATCTGTTTCTTATCTTACTTTGGTTTGATGGTTTATAGAGAGAGTCCTTTGTCTCTCACTCTTGTACACTTTCTACCCCTTGATGTTTTTTTTTTTTTTTTTTGAAAGGCCAACCAAGACTTTTTATTCACCAAAGAAAACACAGACCAACAAACTGTTAGCCTGCATACAGCAGCAAAATACAGCCACCAGAATACAAACTTAACCAATCAATACAGGATTAAAATTACACCAATCCGCCCATGTTATCCCCCCGGACTTCACCCTATTCTTAAACCATATGAAGCTGAAACTTTTGATATCCTCTTTCAATCTCCAAAAATTTAACTGCTTCCCGTTGAAGATTAAATCGTTTCGCCATTTCCATAAAACCCACATAGCCGACTGAATAACCATATATACGGCTTTCCTCCATCGCCTAGAACCGGTCAAACGTTTGTGAATCGAGGCAATATCCTTCAGCTCTAAAACAAAAAGGTTCCGAATTCTGCACCAATTCTACCCCTTGATGTGGTTGATGAATTGTAATTTGTTAGTTTAAATAAAGGAAAAATTACAGAAATCGTCCTTTATGTTTACCTATTTTTTCAGTAGATGTCCTTAAACTTCAAAATCGAAGAGAATCATCCTATATGTTCTAAAATCTTTCAAGTCTCGTCCTTTAACACTAACGTGGTTAGATTTTCTGGTTAAGTTATGTCACGTGCATAACATGTGAGGGCATAATTGTCATTTTACCCTCTAAACATTACTTGTCCCTAAAAACCACTGACCACCACTCCACCCCCAAAAATCATCACCACCTAACACCACACTATCATCAAACCAATAACCATCACTATCATCAAGCCAACAAACCGATAACCATCACTATCATTAAACCGACAAACCCACTGCCCTAATTTTTCAAAGATCTCCAGCGGCTCTCTCTCTCTCTCTCTCTCTCTCTCTCTCTCTCTCTCTCCGATTCACAAAAAAAAACCCTTCTTGTGGTTCAATTTCTCTAGGGTTCAGGTGGGGAGATGGGTTTTCAGGTGCTACAGGTGTGTTTTCAGGCGGCCGGAAAATGGTGGTGGTGGTGACCGGTTGTTATTGAGAAAAGAGAGAGAGAGACGGAGAAGCTGGTGCGGTGGGGTCGTTTAAGGGGTATCATAGATCTAGAACCCTAGTCGATCGTTGTGGGTTTGATGTTGAGGTCCGGTGATTGTTGTTGCTGCAGGAGGTTGATGTTGTGGGTTTAATGGCAGTGAAGGTAGTGTTTAGGTTGTTGAAGGTAGTCTGGACATATTTGGTAATGAGAGCTCCTCTTGCTTGTTTAGCCATTGATTTGTTGGTTGTTCAGATATTATTATTATTAATACTAATATTATTGAAGATGTTAGGTTGCAGGATTTGGTTCCTTCGGCCGGCCGATAATTCACCCGGACATTGTTTGAATTCGAATTCGAAAAGGAAAAGTAGAGTTGGTGTAGGGTTGTTGATTACAGGTTGTGGTGCTGGGGTTTGTTCGTGGCAGGTTGTGGTAGTGGTAGCAGGTTGGTGGGAGGGGTGGGGTTATTGAAGAATGTAAGTAATGGTGGTGATAGAGATGAGGGCATAACTATCATTTTGCCCTCATGTGGGTTCATATGACCAAACTTAACCAAAAAAACTAACCAGGTTAGGCCTAAAGGACGAGAGCTACAAGCTTTTATAACATAAAGGACGATTCTCATCAATTTTAAAGTTTAAGGACATCTACTGAAAAAATAGGTAAACATAAAGGACGATTTCTATAATTTTTCCTTAAATAAAATAAAAAATAACAGTACTAATAATAATTTAAATTTTTCATAATTGTATTATCAAATATATATATTTCAAAATATAATATAAATAATATAATATAAAATTTTAAAATATGAAAATTCAGGCTTTTTCTATCAACAAAATATATTAAAAAGATGACACATATGTTGACTAACATATAAATAGTAGTAACATGTGTAACCAAATACTTGTGTTTAATTTAATAAGTTTTTCGTTAATATTATAGCTTCAATGCAATAACATAGCTTCTACCGTCCCCCCCTTTTGGCTTTAAACAACGAAGCTAATTAAAAAAAAAAAACTCCAGGTGAATGGGTAACCCTAACAGGCGGCGATCGGAAAATCGAAGGCAACAAACAAACGGGTATCAAGACTCTGATGATCCGGCTACAAGAACCACTTTCTATGTCACTAATTTTTCGGATAGAATCACAGGTTTAAAACTGAGGGAGGCGTTTAAAGAGTTTGTCAATGTAACTGATGCGTGGGTTCCGAAGAGAAGATCGATTAAGGGTCGTGTTTTTGGTTTTGTTAGATGTGTGAAACTTAAAGATCCCTACTCGGTTCTTCAATCTCTTAATGAAATCGTTGTTATGGAATCTAGACTTTCGGTGTCTTTGGCTATGTTCGATCGGTCACATCGAAGAATTCCTTATGGTGACAATTTTGTTATGGATGACTTTCCAGAGATGTCCAAAGTTTATGGAGGCTCATTCGGATCGAAGAAGATGTTACAAGTCTCGGGTGATGGTGCTATGTACCCGTTGCATTGCATTGGACGGGCTGTGGTGGGGACGTCCGATTCTATTGATCGACTTCATACAGTCAAGAAGATGTTGTTCAAGGCCGAGTTCAAAGAGGTAGCGGTTTCTTATCTGGGTGGTTTGTCTATTCTCATTTCATTCCGTAATGCCTTAGAAATGAAGGCGTTTATGGTGGACAAGGAGGAGTTTCGGAAGGAGTCATTGTCGGAGGTGGTTCCTTGGACGGGTCAAGACATTCCGTTCGAGCGGATTGCTGTTTTAAAGATGGTTGGCTTACCAGTTCTGGCTAGAGAGAGTGCCACGTATGATAACATCGGACGTTTATTTGGGAAAGTCGTGTGGCCGTCAGAGTTTTCATGGGTGGGTATTGATAATGATGTTGGTTATTCGCACGTTCTTACAAAGCAAGCCTCACGTATTGACGAAGAAGTGACGGTGTATTGGTGGAATAAAGGTTACCGAGTTTGGGTTGTTGAAGAAAGTTCAGGTTGGATTCCGGAATTTGAATCAGTCGGTTTAGAAGAAGACATTGATGAGATGGAGGAAGGCGAAATCTGGGAACCCGTTCTTGAGTCTCCGGCGAAGTCTGTGACGGTTTCGAATACTCCTATAATTTCACCAAAAGATCAGTGCGAGTATCCCGAAAACGTGCATGGTATTAATGACCTTCCTTTTTTGCATGCAACAGATCATGAAATTCAAAATTCTCACTTGGTGGGCCGGGTTCTAACTCAAGCGTCTGGGCCTGAGGAAGTGGGCTTTAATGAGTTTATTACCCCTAATAGGCCTAGGCCGGATATTATTGGTGAAACAACAAAAAACTTAGGTTGTTCTTCAAAATTTACAAGCAGGAAAAGACCCAGAAGACTTTTTCACAATTCCCCTGAAGATGTGAACGGGGATTCATCGGTGGCCACTGTTCTAGTTAGTTTGAACTTCGATTTAAACAATCGGGTGTCTGATGGGGTGCCAGAAGGGGAGGTGGCTGTGCTTGTCTCGCAAGAGGGTATTAGGGATAATTTGGATAGCACTATTCCATGTGGTGCACAGGCGGAATTTACGACTGAAGTATTCGAGGAAGCCAATGGAATTAATTCGGAAGTTTCTGCAACTGTAAAGGTTTGCTCTCTCGTTGGTATCAATTTAAATAATTCTTTCGGTTGTGTTGCTGATGAGGTTATTGCGGAAAGTGAGTTAGTGGGTAGTCAATGAATTTCATGTCATTGAATATCCGTGGGACAAGGAGTGATGGTAAGGCGACTTGGGTTAAAGGTCTTAAGTTGTCTTCTGGTATTGACTTTTTGGCATTTCAAGAGACTAAAGCTACGCAACATTCTGTTCGTTTGTTGTCAAGATTTTGGGGTCATTCGGCTTTCCTTTTCAATTGTGTAGATTCTGAAGGTGCTGCGGGCGGGTTAGTATGTTGTTGGGATCCTGTGTGTTTTCGACAAACAGGTGTTATTAGATCGAGGCATGTTTTGGTAGTTTCGGGTTACATGGTACAGTCTAACTCCCTGATTAATATAGCAAATGTACACGCTCCGAACGATCCTGCAGGTAGAAGGAGGTTTTGGGATGATCTTTTGTTCTATAGAAGGTCATTGAGAGGATTATGGATTTTTTTTGGGGGGACTTTAATGAGGTTAGGAGTAGTGATGAGAGGGTTAATTCGGAATTTTTAGCACCGAATGCGGGGGTCTTTAATTCTTTTATTGCAGAAGCTGATCTCTTTGAATACAATATGGGAGGTCACAAGTATACATACATGTCGGGTAAAGGGGATAAGATGAGTAAATTGGATCGGTTCCTAGTGTGTAAAGACTTTATGGATTCTTGGCCGGGTGCTAGCCTTTCAGCTTTGTCCCGGTTCCTTTCAGATCATTGCCCACTAATTCTCTCTCTGAAGAGTTCCAATTTTGGTCATGTGCCGTTTCAGTTTTATAATTCTTGGTTGGAATGGTCGGGTTTTGTGGAATACGTTAATTATGCTGCTGATTCTTTCCAGTTTGATGGTCCCCCAGATTTGGCCATTGCTGCTAAGCTAAAATGGTTGAAGGGCCGCATCCGGTTGTGGGTTAATGCGGAGAGGAAGCGCGGAAATGACAAGCGCTTGGAGTGTAAAAAACTTGTTGAAGAAATTGAATTGAGAGCGGAAGCTGGTGTTGTATCAGATGATGATCTGGAAAGGAGAGTTAATGTGAGGAAGACTTTATTTGAGGAGGAACGATTAAATGTGCAGGATGCTCATCAGAAGTCACGTGTCAAATGGGCGTTAGACGGGGATGAAAATTCTAAATACTTTCATAATTTAATAAGGATGAATACAACTTCTAATAGACTGCATGGGATTAAAAATGGCGATGTGTGGGTTAGTGATTCGGTGCAAATTAAAGAGTTCATTGCTAATTTTTTTGTGGATAAATATAGCTGTAAAGGGGGTCCACGGCCGGATTTTTTATGTCCGGATATACCTTCTTTGGCTCCTGCAGATCTGGACGTTTTAGATGCGCCTTTCACGATTGATGAAATTACGTGCGCGGTTTGGGATTGCGATGGGGGGAAGGCACCCGGACCCAATGGGTTTAACTTCACCTTTTTGAGGAGATTTTGGCCTGTTCTAAAGCAGGATTTTTTGAATATGTTCGAGGAATTTTATGCTAATGGTTCTATTAGAGACGGGTGCTTTTTGGCGTTCATTGCCTGAATTCCTAAGGGCCGTGAGCAGGTGACCCTTTCTGATTACCGCCCTATTAGCCTGGTGGGGATTATTAATAAGGTGCTTTCTAAAGTTTTACTATTTCGGCTAAAACCTTTTATGACTCGTTTAGTTTCTGAGGAACAAACGGCTTTTCTCTGTGACCGGAATATTCTTGATGGGCCTTTGATTCTTAATGAAACAGTTGCTTGGTTAAAGAAGTCGAGGTTGACTGGTTTATTTCTCAAAGTTGACATTGAGAAAGCATATGATTCAGTACGATGGGATTTTTTGAAGGATATATTAGCACAAATGAATTTTTCCAACAAATGGCGGGGTTGGATAATGTCTATTGTACAGTGTTCTCGGGCATCGGTTTTGGTGAATGGCTCGCCTACCAGTGAATTCTATTGTAGAAGGGGCTTACGCCAAGGTGATCCTCTCTCTCCTTACTTGTTTATTCTTGCTATGGAGGGCCTTACGCGGATAATGAGACGGGCTGCCATGTTGGGGTTTTTTCATGGTATCAAAGTGGGGGGTTCGGGACCAACGATCACTCATTTTATGTATGCCGATGACGTTGTATTTTGTGGCGAATGGTCCTTGATAAACGCTTTAAATCTAAGGAGACTTTTGAGGGGCTTTTATTTGATTTTCGGTCTAAATATTAGTTCTAAGAAGAGTTGTGTGTTTGGGGTTGGTGTGTCCGATGATGAAATAAGGGATATGGCCTCGGCCCTTAAATGTTCACGTGATGATTTCCCTTTCAATCATCTTGGTGTTCCCATAGCTTCAAACATGAACCTTGTTAGAAGTTGGGATCCAATTGTTGAGAAATTTAAGAAGCAGTTGTCTAATTGGAAGTCTAAGACATTGTCCTATGGAGGCCGGATTACCTTGTTGAAATCGGTTTTGAGCTCATTACCGTTGTATTTCTTTTCCTTGTTCCGAGCTCCCATTCAAGTTGTTGACTCGCTTGAACGATTGCGGAGAAGGTTTTTTTGGGGAGGAGTCGATTTGGAGGATAAGATGAGTTGGCTAGCCTGGGACAAAGTAGTTGCTCCGGTTAAGTATGGCGGGGTAGGTTTGGGCTGGCTTAGGGATGCAAATGTTAGTCTTTTGACAAAATGGTGGTGGCGATTTAAAATAGACCAAACTTCTCTTTGGCGAAAGGTTGTTTGGTCAATCCATGGTAATGCTAGAGGTTGGAACTACATCCCGGTAAAAGTATCGCTTGGTGGTACATGGAAACAAATAGCGAATATTTCGGGTTTATTGGAGAGGCATAATAATGGTCCGGTTCAGGTGATAAAAGGCTGCGTTGGGAATGGCCACTCACTCCTTTTCTGGTACGATTTCTGGATAGGGGATATGGCCTTGTGTTTAAAATTCCCTTTGTTATTCGCGTTGGAAAAAAAGAGATTTTGCTATGTGTCGGATCGGATTCAGGGGCAGTCGTTGCAGCAGAGTTCTTTTTATTGGGACTGGAAGCGAGGTGAATTTTCTGCAGCGGAACAGCAGCAGTTCGGTGAGCTGATGTTGCTGCTGGCCGGTTCTGTTTTGGACGTTAATCCAGATACGTGGACATGGCTGTTAGGGGACGCTGACTTCTCGACTAAAGGAGTGAAGAAGTGGTTATTTGAGTCACGCAATGTACTTCCAGTTTCGTCTTTTCAGTGGTGCAATTGGGTTCCGCAAAAAGTTGGAGTGGTTGCGTGGCGAGCTGCTCTTAATTGTCTTCCCACAATGGATGCTCTGACTCGGAGGAATGTACAGGTGGAGACACAGGTATGTAAAGCGTGCGAGGTCAGTGTTGAATCGGTGGAACATTTGTTTACAGGTTGCCCGGTTTTTTCGGAAGTTTGGCAGCTTGTTATTGCATGGTGCAATGTTCCGAACGTGTTTGTTTTTCACGTAAAGGACATTCTGTCGCACCACTTGACGGCTAAACAAGGAGATCGGGTTAGAAAGGCTTTCTATGCGGTCATCTTGACGACGTTTAGGAGTATTTGGCGGGCAAGAATTGAACTAGTTTTCAATCAAAAACAGGTTTCTATTCGGTAAATTTTGGATGAGATCAAGATTATGAGCTTTTTATGGATTACCAATCGGGCAAAAATGACGGCCGTGACGTGGGAAGCGTGGGGCGGTTTTCAAGCGATTAGGATGGGATAGTCTATTTGTTTTTGGTGCGGCTGTATGTTTTTTCTTTTATTGTTCGGTTTGTTCTCCGGATTGTTTTCGCTAGTTTCTTGCTAGCCCGGTTTTTTATAAAGTTTGTTTGGCCGTTCAAAAAAAAAAAAACAACGAAGCTAATTCAACTAAGGGACAATATCGCATGGATTTTTTTGAAGGCGGAAACTTGAAGTCATCCCATCTGGCAATCGCATTCGACCTCCTGACAACAGTTTCACAAGCCGCAAACTAATGGACCATCATTATTCACATTTATGCAACTTAGTTTCACTAGCCTCAAATTTACCCTAGACGTCTAGACCAAAAATATCCATTAAAAGAACCCTCGTCAAGTATCACATTTATGCAATTTAGTTTCTTTACTTACTATCATATGTCAATTTAAGCATGATTTTCATCATTTCAATCCCAACACCTAGTCCACTCATAACTTGTATTCTTTGTTTTTTATTCTATTGTAACTTTTAAAATATGATTTTAAGCTAGATGGATTCGTTGACACTGCATTTGATCAAAATTTCTATAATGCGAGCATCTACCATCGCAGTTTTCTTACTTTTACTTGCTAATTTGTCATATGATCCAAAATCTTGCATAATAGTATAATACATTTTTTACTCAACAAAAAAGTAAACCTCAAATGCACACTCATATAGGAGGATACATAAAACTTGGTATTTTGCCTCTTCTATTAAAAAATACAATATGACCATTATATATTCTTTCCCCCACTCCAAACTCTCATTTTCTAATATAAATTCTAAAAGAAAAATACAAATGTCATAACTTTAAAAAAGTATATTTAATATATGACTGATTGGTTATAACTTGAGCTGAAAAGTAGACATGTAGCAAAAAAAGATTCAAGTTCTACAAAACATGACATGAAGAAGCAACATGCCAAGCTCACCTCCATCTTTAGTACAAAAGGCTTGTAAAAAAACAAATAACAATGATGCAGAAAGATGGATTCTTCATCTAATTGCCTCTGTACCTTTGCTGCCTCCATTTTTTAACCATTTGACCAAGCAGCTTCCAATTCTTATCCATTCTATTAATCACAGATCTTCAAGCTAAATCTAAATATAAAAAAAAAAAAATCAATAAAATGAAAAGTTAATGGCAGTAAATATATTAAGAAAATAAAATAAGAACTAAAACTTTTACCATATAATAAGCTATAATCAAAAAGCTCTTCCAACAAATCCAAATTCAATGATCACAAACTTCCACATGTTTTCAATTGCAAGCAACAACAAAATAAATAATCCCATAGTCATACTAAGATTCTCAGTTTCATCCGATATCAGTTATAGGACATTCGGATTAGTGAACTTTAGATCAGCTAAAGAAAGATAGTGTAACTAATACAGATATGGGATTTCAAGTATGCAACCGAAACATTTTTGCTGCTACATGTAGATGAAACAAGAACATAGAAGTTGGTCAACCCTTTGTTTATTCCGGTATCCAAACCAAGGATGACATAATACATTTAGGGAAAGGTAGACGTGCCAATTTCACACAACTTGTGAATAGTCAATTTGACGTGTTTTAAAACAGGTCATATAAAAAAATAGCTGAAAGGTTGAACGTCGTCTAAAGTCTACTTTAAAGCATACGCCTCTTGTAACTGTTTTGATTCAAAGACTTGGATTATCTTAACAGATATTGTTTTTGTATCATAAATAAAGAATTAATACTTTACAAAAAAACAAACAAGAAGTTTTTGCACTCAACCCAACCCAACCGGTCGTTTTAAACAATTACCTAACTCGCCTGCCCATCTTGCAACCTCTAGGAAAAAAAAAAACGAACACGTGTTACATACCATCGTTGGTCAGGAAAATAGATGTAGGTGATCCTGGTGACGGTGGAGTTTGTTTCAGCAAAGAAGCATGGCGGCCAGCCTTAACAACAGCATCTAAATCGGTGGCCGACAAAATTTCAACATGTTCAAGGCCTATATGTCTCTTTATCAACTCTAAATTCTCTTGCAAAACCTGAATTTCACCAAACGGCAGCCTGAGCTCCAACGCTTGAACACCAAGTGTCATCACCTCATCCTTTTTGAACCTCAAGAACGGCATGCATAGCTTCTGTACCTGCTTAAAGTTTCCCTCTTGGCCCACTGCACTCTGCTGCAGTGCTTGCAGAATCTCCTGGTCTGGTGCAAACTTCCGGTTTTCATTGTCGAATTTGTCTTGTAGAATGTTCAAACACTCTCTTTTCCAACCATCATATTGTTCATTGACAAATATAAGCCCAATGGTTGGTTTGCTCTGAATACTAGCTTTATTATTGTTACCTTTCTTAGAACCACCAGAAGTCTGCTTCAAAAGAAGCTTCCTGAAAATAACAATCAACTTCAAATAAATAAACTTGTTCTAATATATAAATTTAATCTAGAGATACATTTTGATCTATTGAAATGAACCAGGCAGTTCAAGTTCTAGAAGGTTACTTGACCCCTTAGCTCTGTTAGGCTGCTAGATATTAACATTAGTATATGCAAATAAACACAGGCGTTACAAAATATGGTGAGGCTCATCACAAAACACCAATTTTTTTAGAGAACAAAAGGACTAACCTACATCGTTTAAACTTTTGATCAATGGTTCATATTTTTTGAATTTTGTTCTTCTTAATACAAATGTGTATTGTCTATGCAAACAAAAAAAACTATCAAACTAATTCTATCATATGTTTTAAAAAAAATTAACCGTTCACCTATACGTGTAGGTTATACACATAAACAAAATTTGTTCATATCCTTTCATGTAATTTCAGAAGAGACAAATAAACATTGCATTTCTATCATTTTCTTTTATTTAAAAAATTTCAAGTTAGAAAAAATAAATGATTCAAATTTTTATGCATGTTTTCGCAATATTTAGTGTTATGCAATGATCCCTACCCTGAAAAAATATACATATATATCATATTTTAAGCAAGTTGTGGTGAACCTGAAATTGGTAATAGAGTCCTGCAAGTATCTGTTAGCCTTTTGAAGGGTGAGATCAGGGTTTTCGGCTTCGGGCCATCCAGCTTTGATGACAAATCCTTCTTTCTTTAAAAGTATCCTCCACACATATTCAGAATAATGGGGACAAATAGGAGCAATAAGCCGTGTTTGAATATCCATGAACCGCCACAAAAGATCACGATTCATACCACTTGAGCCACAAGAAAGCCTATATTCATCCCTGGCAATTTGCAGGTCATAGAACCCGGTTTTAAGAGCTTCACGAAACAAGTAATCACCGTAGTTCCTCTCAGTCATTTTTATGGCAAAATTCATCTCATTGGCAAATACACGATCAGCATAAGTTGAAGGCGGGCCCCCTCTTAAAGATGACTCAGCAGCAAGAACTTCCTCCATCCACACCCTCTCCTTGGTGAGTCGCAAAATTGCAGCATTAGCCGTTTCAAATACAAAATTGGCGTCGTCCATCCCATCGCCAGCATCAGCAAGAGAGAATCTAGTGGCATCGGCTGAAAATTCCTCAATGGCTTGTTTCAAAGTCCTAAAATTTCCTGTTGACTTGGACATTTTCTCCGAATTCAACATAATGTGACCATTACATCTAAACCCACGAGGCCAGTGTCTTTTGGGAAAGATTGCTGTGTGGTTATAAATACTAAATGTGAGGTGGTTCTGTATGAGATCCTTACCGGAGACGCGAAGGTCAACAGGATACCAGTATTCAAACTCCTGCCTCATCTTTTTAAGAAGGGCCAATGAAATATCTGAAGATTTAGGTTCCGGGCCAGAAAGAAATAAGTAATCCCAAACTTCATCAGTAAGCTGCTCGGGTTTTACAGCAGACGTGTCTGCACCAAATAACTCCCCCTTCTGTAACAGATGACAGACCGTGTAATAGGCCATGTAGATGGTGGAATCAGATAAAGATTCAACTAGAAACTCCTCATCCCAAGGGATACGGGTCCCGAGACCAAAACTTCTAGAACAAGCCCATTGGTTCAGCCAGCTCAGTGTATGCTCAAACCCATGCCGGGTCTCATCAGAGTACAAATTCATTTTGGCTAAGCACTCTTCTGCAGCTTCTCGCCAGCTGGATTCACCATAGGTCAGATACCACTGGTCGGTTAGCGCAACAACACACTCATCACCCGATCTTGACATGACTTTCTTCTCGGGTTCACTGTATACAACGGCCTGATTAAGTTCTAAAAGCCTGGCTCTGATTAAATTTTTAGCATCCTGAACACGCATCCCAGCATACTCACCGGCAATCATGGTTCCCTCATAAAAACCACCCTTGTAGATTACCTTCTTAGCAGCATCAAGCTTTTCTCTCTCGTTTTGGCTCTTGATCTTCATGTCGGTGCATATTTTTTCAGCAGATTTGTCACCAAATTCAGGATGGCTGATGATTGGGATGACATCAAAGGGCAATACCCACTCGTCTTTTACACCGAATTTTGCCCTAAAAGGAGCTTTTGCTTTCAAATCCTGCAATACAAAATGCAAATCAAATTGTGAAATATTCTAATTTAAATAGAAATAGGGGCAAGTTGTTTATATAAGTGCTTTATAGAGCCATACGAGCATGGGATTTAATGTTAAAAAAGATTAAACCAGACATCCAATACTTAATTTATTGTTAAAGAGACAATTGTAGTAATTTATTGTTCTAATCCCATTTCTCACAATAAACTTTTTTACAGTAACGTGTAAGAAAGAATCTGATCAAATCTTTACATGCTAATCACTACTTTATATTCAATTGAGTTAAATGCCAATTTCGTCCCTGAGGTTTGGGCCAGTTTGCCACTCCAGTACAAAAGTTTTTTTTTTTTTGCAATTCCTTCCCTGAGGTTTGGATTTTTTTGCCAAATTCGTCCTTTTCACTAACCCAGTTAAAAAAGCTCGTTAGTGTCAGGGGTATTTTTGTCTTTTTACCTCAGGGACGAATTTGGCATTTAAAATCCAACCTTACCTCAGGGATGAATTTGGCATTTAACTCTTAATTTAAATTAATTGTTAATTACATAATTTATTATGAATTTATAATTGTTAAAATAAGTTAAATTGATAAAAAAAATAATTAATAAAACTTTTTCCAAAATTAAAATTTAGTTTTATTAAGTTTATAAGTCTAAAATATTTTTTGTAGAATTTTTATAAACCGTTTGGTGATATTTCTAGAATTTTTTTATTTATTTATAAATAAACTTGTAATATCCGATTGTATATATGCTATTATAACCCGATTAAACATGCACCCAACCTCTGAAACTTGCGACTAAGAAAACCCCTCTATCATATTCACCTTTCCGTCACCGAAACTCCTCGAATTTGAAGCTTTGGGGCCACGACTTGTGCTTAGATTTGCACTATCATTCGGTAACATTTTATCTTGATTATCTGGTCCCTTATGATCGATTTTTGATAGAGTTTAAAATCCCTATGCTTCTGTTTATTAACTATATCAAAAACATTTTCAATTGTAACGATTTCGGGTTAGGGTTCATATCAGCTTAATTTGGGGAAGATGACATAGATCGTTATTATGTAAAAAGTTTCTAAACTGAGATAAAACACCAACAGACATGTGGAGCAGATGGTATTTTGTTTGTGCATTCATACGCTTGGTCTTGGTTTCGAAACCGAGCTACAACATGTTTTCTTTATATATTTTGATTAATAATTCTATAATATATTTAAAATACCTAATATGACTTATAAATTCTATAAAATTTATTTTATGATATATAACTAATAAATTTTATTATATAATTTTTATTTTCAGAAAATTCTTTTATTTAATATATATAATAAATATTACAAGTTTATTTATAAATAAATAAAAAAAATTCTAGAAATATCAACAAACGGTTTATAAAAATTCTACAAAAATTGTTTTAGACTTATAAACTAATAAACTTTATAAAACTAAATTTTAATTTTGGAAAAAGTTTTATTAATTATTTTTTTTATCAATTTAACTTATTTTAACCATTATAAATTCATAATAAATTATTTAATTAACAATTATTTTAAATTAAGAGTTAAATGCCAAATTCGTCCCTGAGGTAAGGTTGAATTTTAAATGCCAAATTCGTCCCTGAGGTAAAAAGACAAAAATACCCCTGAC
Organism: Ambrosia trifida; assembly: GCA_028751855.1. Classification (NCBI taxonomy): domain Eukaryota; kingdom Viridiplantae; phylum Streptophyta; class Magnoliopsida; order Asterales; family Asteraceae; genus Ambrosia; species Ambrosia trifida. Next base: position 84,845,858 of record CM054128.1, read on the forward strand.
ACTAACGAGCTTTTTTAACTGGGTTAGTGAAAAGGACGAATTTGGCAAAAAAAATCCAAACCTCAAGGAAGGAATTGCAAAAAAAAAAAAACTTTTGTACTGGAGTGGCAAACTGGCCCAAACCTTAGGGACGAAATTGGCATTTAACTCTATTCAATTTAGTTTCAGTTTTCCCTTTAAGTTTTGGTTTCTCAGATGAGCTGTAAACCAACCAAAAGTCAGATGAACCGTTCATGAAGCCATGAACCATTCAACAAAAAGTTCATTTATGATAGTTTATATAATAAATGAACAGCGGTTCAAAAATATAAAATAAATACATAAATACACGAACATGAACAACATTTTTAATTCATTTAACTAAAGTACTAAACAAACAAACATGAGCACGTCTCACTACCCGGTAGTCAAAGGTGTAAAATAAGTCCCCACCCGAAACAGAGAAAAGGAGCACAGCTACATCATATAAACACTTGTTTATTAAAATAAATGTGATCCAGAGTTTTGATAAATAAGCATACTTTAATAAGACAAAGTATGAATTAAAGAATTACTATTGATTCAACTAATGATGAATCAATTTGTATGTGTTCGTTTAAACTTTAAAATATAAAAGTAAGAACACAAACAAGTCTGCCTCCTTACAAAAACAAAAAAAAAAACTGTTTAGCTTATATGTTCGTGTTCAGTTCGGAAAAAAAAAACATGAACAATTCCCGTTCATTTATAGCACTACCTGCAACGATTTTTCTCAAATTTGCTACAAGTCAGACTTGTGATCTGAAGGATATCAGGAAGAAGATACATGACACTATCATACAAAGCAATGGATATTCTATGGGTAATTTACTAATGGTGCACATTCTCAGACCTAGGTTTCAATCACCCAATTTGTTCTGTTTTACCAGTTCAATAGGACCTCAGACTATATGTTCATCCTTGTATTTGAACAGTGAAACTGATCATTTTCAAATGATTCTAATCTGTTTGATTATGTAACTTTTCGTACGAAATTATTGGTGATCCAAGAACGATAAAAAAGGAACTGATCAAATGAGAAACAAAAAAAAAACACATGAAAAGAGAGAGATCACTTTAAGAAATAGCTACCACGTTTTTTTTTCTTTTGAATGATTACAAACTCTAAATAGCTTGCTGCCGTGCCGGCATGTGAATTTAAGAACGATTCAACACCTTTTAGTTAAAATGAAACTAACATCAAGTATGAAAGCAATGTTAGGGTTCTAAAACATCTGGACCCAAAAGTGTTACTACTTGCACTAATCACCTGTTCCTTACCCGCTACTTTATTCACACAAGGCACAAGTTTTACACCTAAGTTCAAGCTTAAAGGATTCTTTCTCCAAACAAAGTAACACAAAATGTGATCAACTTATGAAGCCACCAAAATCGTTACATAACAGAACATACTATAGATCAACTGAACAAGCAAGAAATGTTACCTGCAATGCCATGAAATCGTCAGGGGAATCACTGGGAACACTTGTAACTATCCCAGTACCCTTATCGGTGAGAACCGAGAGCATAGGAAGACAGTATATAATTTCATTGAATGAAAGCGGGGATCTAAGTGGTAACCCAATAAGATCCTGACCAGTCAACTCGACCAGACATGTAGCCTTCTCATGAAGACGAGATAATCTCTGATATGCCAGATTCCTAGCAGCACGCTCAGTTAAGATAAAGATTTCAGAATCATTGATCTCAAAGGCTCCGTATTTCCCATCCGGCAAAACCCATGAATTAGTTTGGCCGTACATAGTCTCGGGCCTCAAGGTTGCAGCGGCCAGATATACTTTCTTTCCTTCTAAATGTGCAAATTTGGGAGGGAATGGCGGGACTACCTCCATCTTGATGAGTGTGTACTCCTGAGGGATAACACCTTCACCTGACGCCCGATCATGATCAGCACAAGGCTGTCCATCCAAAGGCGAATAAATTGTGTATCTTAAATCCTTAACAATCTTTCCAAACGACTTGAGCTTTCTCATCTGCCACCTCACAAACTTGTCAAAGAAAGGGTTGATGTCCGTTGTTATAAACGACCTCCTCCAGTCAGCACCCAATCCGAAAGCTTTAAGGTCTTCAAGAGCCAAAGGAGGAAAAAACCGAAGCCACTGAACAGGATCTTGAAACGTCGCAATCTCAGCATCAGATAAACCGTAACCGCGCATGATCTCCCATTGGTAAGTCTCCCTACCAGTTTTTGAGGCTGCCTTTGATTTTTTACCCTTGAAATTTTCCGGGTCACTAGGCTTAGGTTTGGGTTCAACAACTGGTTCCGCTGAAGGAAAAACCGGTGGATTACCAAATTTTTCTATCTCCCTTCTTAATTTATCTGCAGATGCTTTAATCGGCATTCCAGTACAGTGGAAACCAAAGGGTAAAAGGACATTTGCGCCCCTCAACCTGTGGTAGGCAGCAGCAAACTCGAGCTTAGAGAGCGAAAAGGCGTGGCCTAAGTGCAAATAGCCGTTCATGTATGGAAACGGGAAGGTACCGAAAAACTTTTCGGGAGGTTGGTCCTTAGCTTCAGCATTGAAAACATGGCTTTGGTCCCACCATTTTCTTACTTGCTGTTCCATTTCTAGAAGCTGGTCCCGCCTCTTGAAGCTCCGCCCACTGTCGGTGTCTGCCATGTCGCTACTAATTTGACAGAACAAGAGATAATATTAAAAACTACTCCATGTATAAATCGAATAATCAAAGTGTAATGGAAGTTGTTAAGTAAAAGAGTGTGAGATTGGAGGTTACCTCCTGCGTGCAATATAAGATTTAAGGTTGTGGAAAAGGCGAATATGGAGTCTAAACGCCACACTTAATAAGGTAAATATGGTTCAGAACAACTAACGGCAAAGTGGTACCAATGGCGACGGAGAAGGAGCTGCGCTGCAAAACCCTAACGACCAAAAAGTGGGCTACAATACAATTAGGTTTGAATTGGGTAATTCTATTCTATTCTAATCAAGTTGGGCTTCAACCTCACCTCACCTCGTTTATTTTAGTAGGGTTAAAATGTCGAGTTCTAGTTGGGTTGTAATTTTTTTTTTTTATTGTTATTAACTTTTATTTTACAAATGTTAGTAACTTAACAACAAAAATAAATAAATAAATAAAACCCACAAACGGCTACAACCTTTTGTGGGTAAGTGAGCCTTTCGGGTGACTGAACTGACACCACATTACTACTAGTGTCTTTTTCCGGTTGATTGTTTATCCGATCAAATATTTAAAAGTTACCTCATTTTGCTTTAATTTTTTAATTTAAGCATTGTTTTAATAAAGTTGTTAGTTAAACATTACATATTTGTAAAAGAGATAATTACTATTTGCGTCCCTGTGTTATAGTCAATTTAACTACTTGAATCCAAAAGTGAAAACCTTAACTACTTGCGTCCTAAGTTGAAAATAACTAACTACTTGAGTCCATCTGACAGACGCCGTCCAACAGATCTGTTAACTCCCCCCATGTGCTATTCACGTGAGGGGTATTTATGTCCTTTCATCCTGTATTTAAAAGAAGCATCTCCCATTATCAATCTTTAAACCCCCCCCCCCCCCCAAACAATCACTTTAAGCCCTAAACCTAAATCATAATCTTCCCCCATTATCATAATCTTCAAAGTTGGAACGATTAGCAAAGAAGATGATAGATATAACGACTTGGTCTATACGTGGTTCAGCTGTTCATTTCGATCCATACGAAGAATATGGTAAGTGTATAAATTTTAAATTTTTGACGTAACTTTATGATTTTACCTAAATTTTAGATTTTTTCTTTGATTTAGTTGATGAACCTACAATGTTCAGCATTCAAATGTTCCACAGAGGCCAGTTTGAAGAAAAGCCTGTTAAAAGGTATGTTGGTGGTAAAATGTGCTACTTTGATAGGATAGATGCTGACGAGTTCTCAGTAATTGAGTTCAACAACATGTTTAAGATGTTACGTTATCTTGCTAATCAAGTTGCTTACTATCATTATAAGATTCCTGATAAAATCTAGGTGAAGGTCTTAGAGCTCTAGGGACTGATCATGATGTCTTAGACATGTGTCAATATGTGAGTAGGATAAAACTCATAGAGGTTTATATTGAGCATTGGGTTACAAAGGTTGACACATACTTTGTTTCACCACCAAAAAGTACATCAAATGTGGTTATTGAGGAGATTGAAGATGATGTTGGGCCATCTGTAGCTACTAGGAAGCCTAGAAAAACACCTAGAAATTGTTCCATGAGAAGAAGACTTGCACTTGAGTGGTTTAATGCTGATGCTGTTAATGAACAACCTGATAGACTTGAACAAAGTGATAGAGTTGAACAAACTGACAATGTCATACAACCTGATAGAGTTGAGCAACCTGACAATGTCATACAACCTGATAGAGTTGAACAACCTGAAGTAGATGATATAGGCTTCAATGATGTAGTAGGTGGTAATGATAGTGAAGTACATGATGCAGGCTTTACTGATGGTTTTAATGAGGGATTTACTGATGGTCACAATGAAGAAGATGATGTTGATTTTAGGGCTAATACTGGTTATCAAAATGATAGTGAGGAAGAGGATTCAAGGAGTGAGGATGATGATTCTCAAGATTCAGACTATAGGATCACTCATGAGTCTGAAGATGAAGATGACTTTGATGATGAGGATCATAGTGGGCAGATGCATAAACATAAGCATAACAATATTGATGATGATGACTTTCTGGTTGATAAAGACAATGTCATACAAGAGTTTGAAGTAGACATGGAATCTTTTAAAGCTTGCGTTGAGCCTGAAGATAATGTAGATCTTGAAGAAGATGGGCAAGATGATGAGGATGAGCTAGAAGAGAATGGAATTGGACTTGATTTGGATGATTTTGACAGTCCAATTGATGAGGAAAATGACCCTCCACTGAAGAAAGGTCTGAAGAAACTGATAAAGAAGAAGAAGAGGCAAAAGGTTTTGATCAGGTTTTGACCATGTTTTGATCATGATTTGATCAGGTTGTTTTGATCATTTTGACCATGTTTTTATTGCACATTATTGACCATGTTTTAACCCATTTAAATTGCACATTATTGACCATGTTTTGACCCATACCTGAATTCACCACCTGCACATTATTGACTACTGTTTTATTGCACATTTTTGACCCATTTAGATGGTGCCCATTATTGACCCATTATGAATTCAAATTTCATCATAAACACATACAAAACCATACTAATATCATTAACAAAAAAGAAAACATTTACATTACTTCATACTTGACCATTACAATATTAGGGGTTACAAAATTTGGTCAATATCTTAAACATACACTGCATAACCCACTTCACACTACTACACTAACGCAACCATTTCATTTAAAAATTAAATAAAACACAAAGAAAATCCAACTAAGACATATCACAAGCTTCAATCTTTTCAGCTGTTTTTCCCTTCTCATTGCTAATTGTTCATGATTGTTAATTGTTCAAAGCAACCTAAGTATGATTTCAGTAGCCCTTGCACACATTAGAGGGTCGCACCACCTGACAAACCCACAATTTGGACAACAGTGGAACCTTCGACCTGGATTTAGTGCAGTCCATGATGTTCGAACTGTTGTTGGAAAGCCACATCTGCAATTGTTCATCTTTGATTTCTTCAATTAGGGTTTTAAAATGGAGAACAAATGAAGGAAGGTGTTTTATAAAGGGGGATGAAGAAACAAAAGTCTAACCTGAATCCAATGGTTAAGCTCGTCTCTACAGGTGTGATCCTTCGCTATTCAACTGGCTATGAGAATGGGGGTACCTGCAAACACACACTACACCGATGTGGGGCGACCGCCTCGAAACCCGAAGGAATCTACTTAGCAGACACAAAAACGTAATCGGCCTTGGTGTGTTTTTCAGGGAATTTCTGAATGCCCTATCCAAGGAGACCAAGTGCTCCTTAAATAGGTTCCACACGGGCCTCAACATCTACCCTTAACTCACCCAAAGGGCCAAGGCCCAAGTTAAGGGCTTGCCTCCACATCGGCCCAAAGTTAGGCCCTATAAGATGGAGTAAGACACGTGTTATATCAAAGAGGGAGATCGTACCGTCTTGGTGACGTGGCGTCCCGTGAGTGGTCTCAGGTCTGCCTCGACGTGGTTGGCTGCCAGGTGGGCCCTTGTCCCCCCTGCAGCCCTCCGAGTTAGTGGAGAACCTTGCTGAGGTGGTCCCATGCATTCTGGTTGGTGGACGCGTGCAGGGCGTGTACTGTTTGTCTCCTGCGGGTCCTTCTGGAGACAGGTGTCACCCTCTGAGAAGTAGATTGTGCAACATGCACCCTGCCACACGTCCTCATGTCTTGATTGGTTCGTACATGATTGTACTGTCCTCTGGTTTGGTTCCACGTGTCCGTCGCTGCTTTGTCTTGTTGCACTTTAGGCGGACACGTTAAGGCGGTCACTCGTTCCGCGTATTGCTCCGCACCCGCAGAGTGTTGCCCGTTTAGATCCTTCCCGGTGTTACGTTTGGGCCTCATGGGCCTGTTTCGGCCTTTGGGCCCGGTTTTTGGGGTAGGGCCCATGTGGATTTGGGTCCCTACCCCTTCAGGGGAGGACAAGATGAAAGGACATAAATACCCCTCACGTGAACAACACGTGGGGGGAGTTAACAGATCTGTTGGACGGCGTCTGTCAGATGGACTCAAGTAGTTAGTTATTTTCAACTTAGGGACGCAAGTAGTTAAGGTTTTTACTTTTAGATTCAAGTAGTTAAATCGACTATAATACAGGGACGCAAATAGTAATTCTCTCTTTGTAAAATGTTGATCGAAAAGAGGGCTAGATTAGGATTTGCTTCCACCGGCCTTGAATTTATGTTGAATTTGTCCAGTTCAAAGCATAGGGCAAAGTTGTTAGGAAGTTTTTCTCCTTTAACACGGTTATATCATTTAATCAATAACCTAGAAATTTAGAATTATTAATAACATCTTACTAATTATTTAGACAATTAAACATCTTAGTAATTGTTTAGACACTAAAAGGAGACAACAAAAAATGTAGGGTTATAAGTATTCTAATACCACAAGTAGTCCTGATTTATCTCCCTATTTCTCTCTATTTTATATTTCTATTGATCATATCGTTGCAAAATATGTTTATGAGAATGGATGATTCCTTTCTCATGCCTCCTCTACATAAACCTTTTCTTCTTTATTCAATGAACAATTCATTCCTACACCTTCAACACCTATGTTACGTTGTGACATTTTAGACGTAACTTCTTATAGTCAAGCTTTCCATGTTGGTACAAAAACGCGGAATTAGATGCGTCAACCATTATCTGAATCGGACTTGACAAAATTGAAATTAACCGAACCAAATATTCAAATCAGGTTACCATTTGAACCTAAATCCTGATTTGGTCTTCACATTGAATTCGATTTTATGATTTTCCTCTAACCCGTAAGATTGATTTCTGATTTACCTTCTTTTTTTTTCCTTTTTTTTTGTAAAAAAATGCATGTATTTTTCTATTTATTATATGTATATGTTATTTATTTTGTTTATCTATACTTATTCTTTTCTCATAACTGGGGTATTCGAATCAATTCAAAGTCCAATCTCCGTATCCAAATCGGTTTATCGAAATCTAACTTGACTCAGTCCTTCAAATTCTAATTCCAATTCGGTTCGAATTCAGTTTGCAAAATTTTGAAATTTGAATAACCTGAAAACCGATACGATGAACACACATTACACATAGGTGGACGTTATCAGACAATTTGGATGTCTTTTTCTGAATATGCAGACTACATATTGAAGAACTTGGATGGAGAGTAGGTTCTTAATCTCTAAGAACAGTAATCTGTATAAACTATAGAGTTCTGTGATGCTTTCAAGTAAGATTCAAAACACATGTTAATATGTTATGGATTATTATTAGTATCCTTGATGAAATGGTTTTCTCGATACCTTTAATTATATCAGTTGTGGTTTCTATTGGTTGGGTCTAAACTAACTGCGTTCAGACTTCCAATAATAAACAAGTCATGTTCAGGTTGTGTTCTAAATAAACAGGTTAACCCACAAACTTGTTTACAATAGAGTAAAAAAATACATAAACTTCGACCCATCAACCACTCATTAGGGCTGTTCACGAGCTGAGCCGAATCGAGCGGACCTTTTCTCATGCTTGGCTCGTTTATAAACCGAACCGAACCGAGCTGAGCGGCTCGTTTACAACCGGGCCGAAAACTGAGCGAGCGTTTTTCGAGCGTGATTTTTTTCGAGCGAGCGGAGAGTAACTCGGACAACAAAAAAATTAGGATGTTTCCTTCAATGTTTTCATTGTCGGGGTTTGAGTGTCCGAAGATGATGCTTAGGTTGAGGTAGTGAGGCGATGAGCACAATGTACAATGTAGAGAACAAGTGTCGCATTGTACCGTAGGGAGATATTAAGCGACGTTTGGCAACGGACAACTAATAATAACATAATGAAGTCAAGACTGTCACTTCACGACTTAGGGTTTACTATTAAACATTAGTGTTACATTTTTATTGGATTAAGTGGCTAGTTATATTTTATTTATATATCTTGGGTCAAATGTTATATAACCATACCCAGTAAAATCTAACAAATAGCAAAGCCAAATATTACTGTGATTTGTGTGTGTATATATAATTATATGCATAATAAATAAATTATTTATTCAAGCCGAACCGAGCCGAGCAGACCTTTGCTCGTGCTTGGCTCGTTTACAAACCGTACCGAGCTGATCGACTCATTTACATCCGAGTGAAGGATCGAGCAAACATCTTTCGAGCATTTTCTAAACAAGCAGCGAGCAATTTGAGCAGTCATACCACTCATATACCTATTTAGAGCATTCACAGTAGCTTCCTCATTCCCATCCACTCACAACCAATCACAACCATATATTACACTAAAAATCATTACAGTTTATCTCTCCTCCACTTACAACCACTTTCAACAAATATTAAAAAATATATACAGTTTCATGTTTTTCTTCAAAATATTCCCAAATAACCACAAATATACCGATAAACAATAGGTTCCTCATTTTTTTTCACTCAGAACCACTTCCAACCCCTTAAAAATTTATGGGGTTTTCTCTCACACAAAAATGAGGGCACTATTGTGAATGCTCTTAATCCACTTTATTACATTTGGTTCACAACCCATCAAACGTTTTAGATAAAAGCTCTAACACTGACTGTGTCCGAAATTGATTGTTTAATGCTTTTGACACGAATGAAAAGTCAACTACATGGGCCTGGCCGGGCCGGGCTATGGCCTAGTGGACACAAAGTGTGTATAAATGTAGTTATATAAATACATTGCTTAAAATGAAAATTGACATTTTATAATTCAATTCACTTCTTACACCATATAAAAAATAAGCCCAAAAAGTGGCATCTGGTAAAAGGGTCAGCTTGAAATGAAAGTCAAATATTATAAACCGCAATCGGGCATTGAAATATCCAAGTATTTCAGCTCACAAAACTTGTGGGTATGAATAGAATGACAAATGGTCAACGAAAGTCAACGTATGTCAACCAAAAAGTCAAATATCTTATGTTAGTTCTTGTGCAACAGATCCCGAGTTTCCAATTCCATCCCTGCAACCTCATGTTTGGCTGAAGGGGGCGCATCCAAAGGCGACTTGCATTTCTTCTGCAACTCCATGAATCTTCCAACGTCAAACTTGTGTTTTATCATAAGTTTTCTTCTACGCGACAAGAAAAGCCTCTTCATAAAGTCTTGGTATGTCGGGTCCCTTGATGTTATAAGGAAATAAGCATACCCCACGATTATGCCAGATGTTGTTGCGAAAAATGCAATGGGCTCCATAACATCCCAAGAGAATTCCCAAAAGGTTAAACGGAAAAACAGCCCTATCTGAGCTAGTGAGAATCCTAGCCCGCTATAGAGGATCCATCGGACCTGCTTGTGGGCCAGCCTATCAATTTCTTCGTGTTTTGCTTGCAAGGTTTTTAGCTCCTCCCTCCTTGGATCATCATCTGGTGTTAGGGCAAGCGGCACTGCCCTTCTGACCAGATCCACCACCTAATTGTTCAAAAACAACCGCAATTTATAAATAATGTTAGTTAATAGATGTCTAAATTCGATAGGGTGAATCAAGATTTGGAAAAAAATAAATGGAGCTGAAGTGCTTATGTAGAAAGATGCATGTAATATTTCTAGTGAATGGGAAATTAATAGGCAGAAATCATTTGTTAGCAACAATATAAGGGTGACAAAACGACCTTGTTTGGGTGGTGATAACTCATAAACATGTTCTGGTCGTAAACGGGTCAGCACGGCCTAAACGTCTAAAGTTTAGAATTATAAAAAGTACTTTAGGCTGCCTGACATGTTGACCTGACCAACCTGCAACATGTTTGACCCGTTTACATAATCGCATTACATGTGCTAGCGAGCTACACGAGTCCGCTTTGGAGTTCAACTCTTCGGCACGGCTTTTAGTGCAAGTTGAAACAGCTTAGACGCACTCGAAAACGCTTTAGTTGTCTTCTCTTTATTGCATTAAACACACAATTATTGTGTTAAATGTCATTAAAGAAACAAATATCATTGCAACAATAATCTAATTTTTTTTTATAAAATGTTTTACGACATTCGATAAACTTTGAAGTTATGAACATGTTTCGGCCAGCGTTTGACCCAGTTTACCCATTTGTCCTATTATGAAAAAGATATAAGCGAATCGACTCTTTTACCCATAATTGGTAACTCTAGTTAACACATTAGAACTTCTACATAGCAGAAACATGCTGCAAACAGGGCCTGCAGCAGGCACAAATATCTAGCTAAAAAGACCACAATCTCATTCATAAACTCCAATATTAAAGGTAATAAGTAAAAATGCCATGTGGAAGTTTATCTTCACATGTATGTTAATTGTTAAGATAGCTTATATACTGCTGTTTTAAAATTTCTTCATAAAGGGAACGCTGCTTGAAGCATGTGTTTCCAAAATGAAAACTGCAGTAGTTTTTTACATAAAAAAGGCGTACCAACTACCAATCTACCATAAGATGGTTCCTGCTTTCAGAAACTATTTGTGAGTTGTGACAATCACTGTTCTGTGCTTGACAAAACAGAATGCCTAAATTCTGTCGTTACAATTCCTATATATATTTTTGTCCACTGAAGCTACACACATAACATATCAACCAGATATATTATCAAGTAGTAATAAAAGAAATATGATAAAAAAATATCAGCAACAGCATAGAAACAGAGTAAATACAACAGAAAATCACGGACATTAAGCCACCTATTTTCATCACTAGATTCAAACCTAAGAAAGAGTAACATCAGAGCGATTTTACTAAGTTGCTAAAACATCCAAAAATGGCCTAAAACTAGCCTAAAATATATAAAACATCTAAGAATAACATATTCATGCTTCCATGCTTAAAAATACCCTTGATCTTTAAGCACCTAGCATCTAGGGCTCCAGGCACAAGGCTCACCGCTGCGGCTTGAGCATGCCTTCGGCTACACCAGCCTCACAAACCAGCTATAGCACTAACATAAAACATCTTGTCGCCTAATCTCAAATTCAACTAATCAAATAAATAATCAGCAACTCTTTACTTTGTTATCAACAAAGACCAATCATGTGCAAATATGTCATATAAAATTTTCCTTCACAAATTCCACCAAGTCTCTTCTTTCAGACAAAAGGCCCACAAACACATTATTCACTTTGCATACCCTATCTCTTTTAACCTATTCAAACCACTACAGTACTCAAAATAATGTTTCTAATTAAACAGAAAACATATACAAACCCAATTATACACATACAAACAATAAGCCAGATAATACATTATTAATACCTTGTCAGGATGAAGATAAACCTTATCTCTAAAAACAAGAACAACGCCGGCCTCATCAAGCACATTCGCAAACGCCTTGGCTTCCTCAACCGACCTACAAACACCTGTACTCTCACACGCCTGCAACAGCTCCGAATAACCTATCACCTCTTTCCCTTCCGAACCAAATTTCGTCTTCAACGCCTCCACATTCAACAACCGCATTAGCTTCTTCGCCTCAGCATACGATATATTATCACCAACACCAGCGTCTCCTCCGCTAACCGAACTCGAAAACAAAGCGTTACGGCACCTGTAACTCGATTCAATAGTAACAATTCGTTTTAATCCATCAGTAACTGGTCTTGACCTAATAATGTTTGAAGATAATCCTTCTTTTAACAACAAAAACGACGATCTCCACATCCTTGTTGTTTCTGATTCTCCCTATAACAGAAAACAAGTATCAAACAAAAAAACGAGAAGCGCTTTGTAAATTAGCATTGCCTCGTCGGGTTTCATACTATGTATAATATTATTATTATTATTATTATATCTATATCGATTATTACAAAATTTAGGAGTGTATACCTATGTAAGAATATTGTTAAACTAACATATTACTATACAATATACTGTAGATTATATCTATATCGATTATTATTATAAATATAGATGTGTGTGCATAATATGTATGTATATTTAAAAAAAAAATTAAATTATTAGATGAATATGCCAAAACAACAAATTAGAAATAAGTTGGTGACAGGCGGCAACCGCTTTTTGTTAATAAGTAAATGTATGTACGTCTTGCGAACCTGATCGTGTTATGCGAGTAGTATTGTAGCCATGGCTGAGTAGTAACTGAATGAGACGGTTATGGAGAGAGAGAAGAAGAGGAATGGTGAAGGAGGGTGATGGTTCGAATTATTAATATATTGTTCACCACCAAATAACTTCCCCTCAACACATCCAAAACTGAATTTTAAGCTAATCCTGACCACAATAATTCAATTAGTTATTCTTTAAAACAATCTGAGCCATCCAAATGCCAAAATTTTGGCAGTTAGATTTTTTCAAAGCAAGTTACTTTCCCTATTTTTGTGGGAATTCAGTTTTTCCACGTTTCCACTCCCTTAATTCCAAGTCTCAAGTCTCAACTGCTCCCCAACCATCATAAATCTGCACACCCTACACTCTCCCTTAATTCTATAAGTCTCAACGTTTCCACTTCCACCTCCCCTAATTCCTTTCTAAAACCTAATGAAAATTATCATCACTTCTTGGCTTATCGTTGAGTGATATTGGTCTTCTTCTCTCACTTTAGACAGAGAAAGCCTTAAATCTTCTGCGATCGGAGCTGTGAACGGTTGGGGGTGTTTGATTTTTATAACCTTTTTCGTCTTCTGTGATCATGTCTTGATCGGGGCTCAGAACGGTAACGGTTGTTGGTGGTTGCTCTTCGTAATTTTCTTCTTTGTTCTATGATTGTGTCTTTACTTATGCTTTTCTTCTAAATTTTTCGATTTATGTAGCAGTTTCATTTTGTTGTTGTCTTTTTGTTTCAGGTGTTGTTGGTCAGCTGCGGTGATAAAGCTTCAAAAATAAAATCTGCAGTTTCTACAATTCTTTGAGAGACTGGTGAAATGCCAAGTGCTTAGTATCCTCCACCAAGGGTTCAACAAAAGTGATTTTCTATGGTGATGGTTAAACATTTGGTATAATTGGTCAAAGTTTAGAATTTTATGTGGTTATTAAATTATTCCGACCAGGAGTAAACATCAGTTGTTTATATACATCGCAACTGCCTTCCATCGCTCTTGGGATAAAGTACGTTCAATTTATCATTTTTGCTATTCATCTGCGTTATACGGTTTAATTAAGTTAGATTTATCAATTTTCATTTACTCTGCATTATATATTGTTACTGATAAGCCAACAACTTTTGCTTTTAAATGTTCCGCTCAATGATTTGGTGCCCTGATTTCGACAAGCTGAAATTGGTAATGAAATTCAACAATTTTAAAGCCATTTTTGATATGTTAGTATCTCCATTCCTCATATATGCAGACTGGTTGTTTTCAACATCTATTTAAACGATTTGGGGGTTTCTTTAATATGCAATACGAACTTATGATTGATAAAAATGTAGTCGTGCTTGGGATATGAGAATAGTGAAATCAAGCTGCAGGTTTTCTTGCAGGACAGGTTTGATCCTTTTTATCCAACTACTCATGAATTTTTAAATGCTGGTTAAGATTATGATATAATCAGACCAATATTGTTCACCTTTTCTGAATGGTACTGATCACAGTTTATCAAATCATGCAAGGAAACAATTATGGTCATAATAACTGTACTTATTATGGGTACATTGGGATTTTTTTTTTGCAACTGGATTGATGTCTACTGTGAATGACAATCCTTTTAAGATACCATTTTAAACCATTTGATTCTAATACCATGTCAAACATGATATAATTTTAAAAGGTTCTGTGTTATTTCTAACCAATCTATGTAGTTTGAGTAACTAAAGGTTCTTACATGCTTCTCATATTATTTCTTTTATTGTTTTCTAATATACTTGTGTTACTTGTGTATCTTCAAGAAACTATACGCATGCAAAAGATTTTTCCTTTTGTGTTTGAGATTATCATGTTTTGGATTGTGTAAACCACTGGATTGTAGCACATTGGAAGACAAATATTTCACTGCATTAGATAATGTTTGGGGTTCTTTGCAGGCGATTATAATTTTATTGTTAGTAAGTTGGATGCTTCTTTCCAGATGCTTTATGTTTTGCTGTTCTTTCATAGGCAGCTTCTATATATCTGAATGTACTAGCTGTTAAGGTAGGTAAAGGTTGCTTTATTTACTTTATAGCATGAAAATTGTCTTGAGTTTTGCCGATTTATCATATCATGTGTATTTTACTTCTAGGAAGTTAGTTAATCTAATTGAAGTCGTATATAGAAAAGTACCAAAAAATTTTTTGTCACATCGACGCTTTCCATCAGCCAAGTGATCATCAAACTATGAATTTACCTTATGGAGCGTTTGGACGGGTATTTTTTTTTTCTTTTAAACTGATTATGTAATAGTAGATAATCAAAATTCTGCAATGCCTTATGCTCTATAAAATTATGAGACAGATAATATAAGTGTGAAAATTTCTGGTATTTAATGAATAACAAATTATTGATATGACCACAACCACATCTTTTAATTTATAGCAATTGTTGAATGCAGGTATATTACGCAAGTATTCCATTTGACCTGAAAATACGCCTTCCAAGTTGTGCCTCTTATTGGTAAGTGGTTATTTAAAAATCATAATCTTGGTTCAGTAGAATTTGTTATATATTTATTTAATTGGATTGCAGGTTACCTATCCTTCCAACACTTGAATTTATGAAGTATGTATATTGTTGGATATTACAGGTTGGTTTGACAACTTCAGCGTGGATTAGTGCTGATGTGTGCCATCTAAACTTGCACAAGACATTTTGCAATCCACATGGAAAACTGACATGTATGGATATTGTATCTTTTAAATGTAAGTTGGTCGTTTTATCCAAACCAACCCGTATGGAATTTTGTATACTTTAAAAATAAGTTAGTTGTTTTATCCAAAACGACCCGTATGGCATAAGCAGATCTTAATCATATTTGAAACTAAGATATGTAAAAAAAAAATTTAAGTTAGCACATAAAATGTGTTTTAGCTCAGTGTTAATTCCATAGATATAGAATACCCGTTTTGACCCGTTTACCCAACCTGGCATTTTACCACATCGATTTGAGTTCCTTAAAGTCACACGATTGCTTCCATAAACGTCGAATTATTTTGCCAGGATGTCCTCCTAAATGTTGATGGATGTTACAGCATATTTCTGGCCTCTATTTGACAATGGAGTCAAGGAAGGTTTTATCAAGCCAAGTGCTAGAGACATTGATTTATCAGCCCAAATGCTATAGAATTATTGACTAAAATAGAGATATGGAGCAATTTAGAATCTTGATAACTAATTATTTATGTTAAGACACTTATGGCTTTGAAGGCTATCATTTTTTTTTGTATTTATTTATGTATCGTTCTTATTTTTGGGGTACAACAATACAACCTTATGTGTTCTTAGTGTAAAATTGGCATATGTGCCTATTTGTTAATTTATGAGTTATTGTTTATTTTATTGTTTTAGGGTGAAAGCTTTTATTATAATATCTACATTACTGGAACTATAGATCTTCTCAGGCAAATGTTTTGATTGAAGAAGGTGATGGACCTCATGTTTTTTTGAACTATCAACTTCATTCAAAAAATGCAGAAGTCCTCAAAACGAGGACCACATCGGGAAAACCAAAATCCGAGTTACAACATGTACGATGGGTATTTAACCCACTCTTTCCACAACAGTACCTTTAGACTAGATCTATTCCGGATCCAAAAGAAAGTCAAAGACTTGATAGTCGCAACTATGTCTACAACTCTAGCCGATCTACCTTGGAAGCTTTTTTTCATTCCGTGTCTTCCATATTACCAGATGTCGCCATAATAATGCCTCTAATGATTTTTTTACCTTTACTTTGCACCGCGCTATCATTTGCTAGACCCAATAAGTCTTTAATTTCAAATGCAAAGACGGACTCAACTTGCACCACGCCTCTTCAGCGATCAAACAACATGTAAACAAATGCACGGCTGATTCCTGTTCGTAGTTACACATCGGACATGATTCGGACTCAACTTTACTAATTACCCCAATAAGAGTGACGGACCTCATGTAATCTTATTTAAAAAATGGGATCAAATAGTGTGGAAAATGACGTTGATATGATGTTAACTGGCTTATGTATCGAAGCGTTGGTCAACATGAGAAATATGGAAGATTTAAAAGAAAAAATTTCCTTTTTATGTATTTGGATGGCATCATCAATACATAGGGGTGAAGAATAAGGTGTTGTACATTAACCTCAACATGGGTAATCTTGATACAAGTTAAGCTAATTCATGTTGGGTTGAATTGAACACTTTTTGTCTGAAAGTTTCCACTTTTTTTTACAAAACAATTTGGTATGTTTGTCTACACTAATGCTTGGCGTTCATAGAGCTTTAACGCAGAAGTGCCTCAATATCCTTACAGTCATCGTTCCTCACCATCAACATTTTGGACGGAAGATTGCTTTAGAATGAACAAATTGCAAGTTTCTTCGTATTATATGATAACTTATTTTTTTATTTATTATTTTTTTTGTTTAGTATTCTATTGACAAGATAGAAAATATATGACACATAAAAGTATAAGACTTAAGAATAGAAATATGGTTGGGTTAGGTTAGTTTGATGATGGGCTAAAACGTGTCGGGAATAAATGTTAAACAATTATCATGTTAATTATGATTACTGAAACATTATTGTTTATTACTAACATGATTCGTCGTACAAAATTGAGTTTGGAAGTTACATCCATCATAAATTAAGTTTTTGGGCGACTTTTTAACATGTTTGACCCGTTACCCATTAGACCCATACTGATTTAATGTAGTGCCAGCATTAAGACATTGATGTTCCCGTCCAACGGACGGGTATAAAACTAGAGAGAAAGGATGAATGAATCTGATGTTGGCGTTTATATAAATAAAATCATATTACGTTTGTCAGTTGGGTATTCGGGTTATTAAATGGGCTGGTCAAAAGTTTTGGGAAGTTTGGTTTGACTGTTGTTTGTGTAATTGTTGTTTTGAGACTAATGTTATTCTATTGGCAGCATTGCCTTGCATTTCTCTGCAAAAGAAGGGGACATGTGTAATATGTGTCCAACAAAAGAAGATGCGCTTCCACCGATTACAGTTAGCTTCAAACAAGGTCCGAGCCAGAAATTCAGGCAAGAATCCAGGACTTGTGTAGACTTCTCAACATTTGAGGAATCGGAAAGCATTTGAGAAAGATAAAGTTTTGTATTGTCATAGGTTTTACATGGTAATACCAATATATTATAATACGATTTATGTTGGTATTTTTCATAATAAAAATAAGTTACAATGAACTAGGAGGCTTCACACATTAAATTTGAACTAAGACAATTTTAACTCTTTGACCGAACTAGATCCATTTGTACGTTGGTTGAAGTTGCCTTATTTTTTAATGTATTTGTCAAATCATGCATAGGTATGCCTTTTACATATGTTAATTCACTCAAAATTGTTATGATTCCTGTTGTTACAAGGCGGCTATAGATACACCGACTGCATCGGATCACCTTCACATCGCTGCTCTTGCTCACCACATCGTTATTTCTACTCTGCACCACCTTGCCATGGAAGATCACAGTCGTGCAACCATGAGTACTCGCCTCCTCCCAAGAGAAAGAACCACTTTATATCGTTTTCATTATTAAACCCGTGTAATACGCGTATTCATTCTTGGTTTTTGTTTACTTCTCATGCCAATTCAAGAAGGATTCTTACACTTTGGCGATTTAGCATTTATTAGTGAAAAGTTAAATTTTAGATATTCTGCATCAAACTATATATAAACATGCCTACCTTACAAAGTCTTGCAATGCAAAAGAAATAAAAATAGTTTTAAATGGTCAACAATAGATGGTTTCCTACCTTTCCTTCATTTTTTTTTAATTTGCTTTTGTAACACGAGGGGATTCATAAACTAATAGATCACAAGTGCCACGTTGTAAATTGCCGCCACCGCATCGCGCGAGTTTCCTACTAGTAAGGTCATAAGAAGTTAGCGATATATTTTAAATACTAACATGTTCTTTAAATGTCATAACCAGGCGTTTAGTAATGCGAAATTGTATATTGCATTTATTTTATGGTTTTTGTTGTCTTTGTTTTACGCAATTGTAAATCAAATATGTTGTTAAGTGTTTGAAACTATTTCGTTATTATTTGCTTTTTTCCCTTAAAAACTTCTGGATTATACATAATGAAGCAAATATGTTAAATTGCGCCAACAAAATTAAAAAAAATGAGTTGACATGTATAAGAATTAAGCAATTTCTACGCCTACTAATCCCAGTTGAACAATATATCATCCATACCAATCTTGATGCCTACTTGTAAACAAATATAAATATATATGGTTAAATAAATTATATATTATATGGATACGGCAGAGTCAAGCGCTCCATAATTAAATACAAACCGACCCGTATGAAATTTTGTATGTTTTATATGTATGTTGGTTGTTTTATTTAAACCGACCCGTATTGAATATTGTATGTTTTAGATGTAAGTTGGTCGTTTTATCTACAGCGCCAGCTATATAACTAAATTTGAGATATTATATACATGGATTAATAAACTTTCACGTTTTCTAATCTCCGTTCGAAAACCCGTCCCAACGGACGGGTATCTCACTAGTTGAGGGTTTAAATGGAGATGGGTTTGATGGTTAAGATGTTGACACGTGGCCCGGGTTAATGATGAGTATGGAATGCGTGTGCTGTTCACCGTCTGAATTGCGTTTTCAACGTCCCGACCAATGTTTCTGTTTCTGTTAAAAGGGCTGTTTTTGTTTTTATTTTTAATTTTTATTTTTTATTATACAGTGAACTTGATATGTATATATACATACTACTTCTATAAACGTATCATGTAATAAAATCTCCAAGTTTAGATGTTATTTCAGGAATTAAAATCAAATTAGAAGAGCATGGGCATCCGCACATCAGTAGATGATTCATAAAAACCAACATCAAATCTCATTCACAACCAAAGTTTATTACCTGCAAAATGGAGATTAGGAATGAAATCGTCTGAAGGAGGTGCAATCTCACCTCACTTTCTCTCTGTTTTCTTTAAAAAACGACAACCATCAAGAATCTTAACTGATGCTTGGCAACAAAACATACCCAAATAGCATAAATATTGGAGAAATAAAACACTGACCTTTTTGCAACTTGAGCCTAAGCACTAGGCGAGGCCTACGCACCTTAAGTGTGCACAGCGCCTTTGATAATTATGCTTCACACGAGACAGTTAAAAAAAAACACATGACGGCATTCAATTAAAAAATAGAAGACAAATGAAAATGGAGAAAAAGAGCAAAAAATAATACCTTTCACTTGGGATTTTTAAGCACAATGATGACCGAATCGCCATGAAGAAACATCTTGCTGATAAATCTTTCTATGTTAACTGGGAGAGCTTTTTTCTTGCCTTTTCCTATCTTGGGCAGCTGACAAACAAAATCCCAAAAGAATAAGTGCACAATTTTTAATAACAAGAATGCAACCAACGAACCGACGCATAAGTTAATTTCATAACAGAACCAACCTCAGTCCACATCTCTCTAATATTTTCCAGCACCATATTGCAGTGTCGATTAAACGCCCTTACACGACCTAAAAGTTTCTTGTTATTCCTACAGTTAATAAGAAGCTGGAAATGCAACAAAATAACAGTAAAAATGTTAATTAAAATCAAAGAAACAATGTCAACAGCAACAACCTATTCAAACCAATATTATTTACTACCGGAAAATTTACAAATTGATTACAATTGTTTATTTGTACTAAAATAATATAAAAGCGTCCCATGTAGTTAAAAGCGCCAAAGCCACCCACTCGAGGTGAGGCTCAGTCAAACATGCTTAACTGCAGCAAGGCACACTGAACCGGACATAAAACCTCCTTGCGCATAGGCTTCACGCCTTGAGTGCGCCTTTAACTACCTAAAACAATCCTAGTAACTACAAGAAGATCAATTATATGAAAGCATACATTACCTGGGTATTATTTTTTACACTCATCATCAAGACAGAAAGAGGCCGAGTGTTGAACTCCTCCTTCTCATTCTTAGTCTGCATCAATTATTACCATACAATTAAAAGATACTCATTCAACCATTAGTAACAATTAAATTCCCATTAGCAATCAAGAGGCTTTTAGAGACCAAAGAATGTACCTTAGTCACAAGTATGTCTTCATATGTAGAAGCTGAACCTAATGCAAATGATTTAGGCATCACATAAACGCCAATCGCGTTAAAATATTTATTAGCGCGACCATGAAATCCAACAATCACCCCGCCTTTGCCACCATATGAGAAAGGGAAACAAAAAAAATATGCATGTTATATGATTGTAGTAAGTTTAATTCAATGTTTACCATATGCTGTGATCTTTTATCTTGCATGGAAACTATGAGGACTGATGGAATAGAGAAAGTATATGATATAAAGTGTGTTAACATGAGAAGCAATAAGAAGCCACCAGGGGATGACAAGTGTCATATTAACCAAACCCCAATTAACCTAACCAAACTATAATTACTTTTAACATCAGTTTATGTCACACCCTCAAATTCCACGTGCGGGGTTTTACCGCGAGGCGCGTGACACACCAGGATCTCAGTCAACGATCACAATAAACATACAACAACATGCATTCATATATATTTTTAAAACCAAAATATCATTCTTTGAGCCGTAAACCAGCAGCGGAAGCATTTCTTGTTTACAACCAAAAGACATATCATTGTTTACAAAACATTGTTTAATATGCTTCAAAATATTAGACGCTGTGCATGATTCCGTGCGCCTAGCCCATTGACTGCTACCTTAGCGACCTGAGAAAACATGCCAAAAATGTCAACATATAATGCTGGTGAGTTCACAGGTTTTCTTTTATAAAAGTGTTGTCACAAGTTCACAAAGATCATTCCCGTTAATACTATGTCATAAGAACGTTAGCTAGACGTTAAGTGTTTTTACTACTACGGTTGGGAACCCATTACTAAACATGAACCAAAAGATGATACCAGCCCAGATGACTGGGCTACCGATGCCTCGGTAACCCGATAGGTAGAGACAATATGCACCCGCCCGGCCCCACCGTCGAGTGGGGTTTGTGAGGCCCAATAGATCTATCCACATTTCCCTCGTTGTGCGTTCCAGCACATTCATGGTTTCCCCCTGGGACTTTCCATAAAAGCCGTATAGTAACATAAAGTGCCCATAGTATAACATGACCTTTAAATAGTTCGTACGAAGCATGTTTCTCCCCCAAAAGCAAAACAGTAAAAGTGGGGCTGTGAAACTCACCTCGGTTTGCGTTACTTGAAAACAGTTAAGTAATTATGCTATGATAGCCCCAAATAGCGGCGACCTATCATAAGATGTGTATAAGTATTCGGACTAATAACCCGTGGGTTAACTAGTCCCCGAATGTCCAGAACGTGACCTTAAACGTTTGAAAACATCTTTGACTGTTAAACCGACCGTACCAGACAAGACCCGACATCCCATTGGTGACCCGACATCCCACGTGTTAGGTAATTACAAGACATCATGCATCACATGCAATTAAACATTCAATACGCGCAATAGTTCACCTAGTCTAGCATAATGTCCGATTAACGCATAAATAGGTCCGAACACGTGTTACTAAGTCATTGGGTGTATCCCGGGGTTCCTATCATGTTCCTAGGCGTCAAATCATGTTCCGGGATGTCAAAATGCGTTTACGACAGTAGCACACGCGATTAGGAAACCTTCATGCAATTAGGAAAAGTCAACTAGTGAGTAGGAGGGGGTATATAGGCGAGTAGGGCCTATTCGCATGAAGCATTAGGCGAGTAGGCTCCTACTCGCATGAAGCTTCAGGCGAGTGGAGCCCTATTCGCCTCAGTGCTGCTGTTGCGCGTTTTCGCGCGTTAAACCCTCCAAATCAGATCCGAAACATGTAAAAGCACCCAATATCAAAACTAAACTATTAACCAACCCTTTCTAAGCAAAAACCCCCAATTTATCTCTGCTCTAACGGGCTCGGTGCGATTATTTCCAAAAATGGCAAAATACTAGGTTTCATTAACTATGAAATCTTTCCTTAAGTAGTAAAGATCAGATTACACCTCCTACAACTTGCAATTCATCATCTCTATGTTATATCATCATCCTAGCATGATTTCTAACCATAAACAAGCAATGAATCATATCATAACATCCTATTCTTCAAGAATTACCCAAATGGGTCAAAATGCATACTTGCACCTAAACACCATAACAAGAGCTTAAACTCATAGATAATCATCCTAACAACATCTACACATCAGAAGTACAACAAATTCATGGAAACATTAATGTTATAATCACCAAAAATCATCATATGCATAAATACTTCACATATAGCAAGTATTATGGTGTAGACTTGTTTTAGAACTCCTTTCCAAGGTTTTTAAAGACTCATTATTATCAAAATAAGGTCTGGACTTTTGGGGAACCAAGACAATAACATTACAAAGGTGTAGGATGAAGAACACACCTTGGATTTTATCAAAGAAAGGTGTATAAGCTTGGAGATGGTGTGTTTTGAGGCAAAACAAGTTCCAGAGGTGTTTCAAGGTGTGTGGGAGGCTTAGGATCAGTTAGGGTTGCACAAATGGTGTTTGGGGAGTTAAGGGTTCTATTTATAGGTGTTTTGACTCGTGCACAGCCCTTCATGCGAGTAGCAGACCAGTTCAGGCGAGTAGGGATCCTACTCGCCTCTATTCATGCGAGTAGGGCTCCTACTCGCCCCAGGCCCCCTCTACTCGCCTCAAGAAGTGGCGATTAGGAGCTCCCCAGGCTCCTAATCGCCTATAGGGTGCTGGAATGGGTTTTTGGCGCGTTAAACACTATTTTAACACATATAAACACGTATTCACATACCGACAAGTCACATAATGATTTCAAACATATAATGCATGATAACTAACACGTTTACATCCGTTCACCAATTCCCGGGACTCGAGACTTGTGTGTGCGTTAAACCCGGCGATTCCACGAATCACCAATCCTTGTACACATGGTTATGGACCGACTCCCGATGATCCCGCGGATCATCGTAACGACTCCCGATGATTCCCAGAATCATCGTACCGACTCGACTGACCCCGTTAAGTACGTAATATGCATGACTCGCTAAGGTAGACTTACCAGTTTAGTCACTGTTACTAACCTGAGTTTGCCGGGTGTCACAGTTTAACACAAGGGCATTACAGACTTTAACCACACGTAACTGATTACGTGATTTAAGGCAGTTATTTTTGTAAACGATTTTTTCAAATCATAATTTTAAATTCGTAAAACACAGACGATCTCCACACATTACTTTTAAATCCAATTACAATTCAAACTCTATTTGATTAACACGATTACAGTTTAATCGATCAATTCATCATGTTCGGTACGTATATCGTAGTTAATTAATCCATTGTTCAATAGTTTTTTGTTTAATTTTTGTTTTTGGTTATCAGATTTAAACTTATCTGTTGAAGAGCAGAGAGTTGCTGCTGAGAATTCGAATCAATTGCCTGGTTATAATGCTTTTCATGGTATGATCATCATCTTCTGTTTTTAGTCAAAAAACAGAGATATGTGTGTAGATAGATTTGTTAACATGAATGTTTTTATGTGTGTTCAGATTTGATCAAAAACACTAACCAGGATGTTGATTTTCATAGTTTGATCTCATCAATGAATTCAGAGTTCAACGTATGTTATAGTTTTAACCTGTTACCTTATATTAGTGCATTTGATGTTATACACGAGTGTGTCTATTTTTAAATTGTAGTTGATTATTGCTGGTACTGATAGTATATTAGTGCGTTTGATTGTATCACAGAGTGCGTTTGGATTTAAAATCCTTTTATTTTTGTAAGTGCGTTTAGATAGTCAATAAGTGCGTTTGTTTGTTATTTTTTTTTTGAAAGGGGTTGCAACTGATGTTCCTGTTGATGACCAAGCTAGTAACACATACATTCCTGATGCACCTGATTCTCTCAAACCTGCAAAGGACATGGAGTTTCTTAGTATTGACCATGCACAAGAGTTTTATGCAAAATATGCAAAGCCTGGTGGTTTTTCTATTCGAAAGGGCACGTCAGATGTGCGAAAAGGTGTCCTAAGACTTAGATACTTTGTATGCTACAAGGAGAGTTTTAAGCCAGTCAAGGCAGGTGAAGAGAGTTCTAACAAAGATGTTAAGTCAAGGAAAAGGCCTTCCATCCGGACTGGATGTCCTGCATTTATTAGGCTAACCTCTAAGGATGGGAAAAAATTCAAGGTTTATGGATTTAATGAAGGTCATAATCATCCTTTTGTTCATGAGAGTGACATTCATTTTCTAGCAGTGTTGGATCAGTAATGCTCTTGATGTATTGCTTGCTAGTGAACACTTATGTGTTTAGCAAGTTTAATCAGATTTGCACAGCGGAATGATTAAGTAAAGCTACACTATCAACAGGAGTTATTACTCCCCCTGGATGTTTGAAATCTAAAGACAAGTTTAATGAGAATCTAAGTATTGAATGTGAATGATAATAAATACTCAAACAGATTCTCAATAAATGAAATGAACAGAACAATAATAAGTTTTGAAGGATTCTTGTTTCAATAAAAATCAATGTCTACAACAGAGGGATGAACCCATCTATTTATAGACTTTACATATGCATGAACCTTGTCAAAAAGCAAGTTAGAAACAAGTTGCAACAAGTTGCATTCTTGGAACTTGTACAAAAAGATAAAGTAATACTAAACTAATAAACTACTGAAACATAAGGTGGTGGAAAAAGATTCTTGTACAAGTGCTGATGAATGACAAACTACTGATGAGTAGTTTGTCTTCAGTAGTTCTTCAGTGAACTGTCTGGTTTGGACTTCAGAACTTCTGATACTTCTTCTTCAGTACTTGTTGAATCCTTCTTCAGTACTTTAGTCTTCTTTCTTCAGTAGTTCTATACTTAGGATATTTTGACAGAAGTGAATTAGACTAAGGTTTACAAAAGTGGTTTCACCAATCCTTTTTGTCCTAACAATCTCCCCCTGGATTGATGAAGCCAAAACCTTTTCTAATTCTTTATTGTCTTCTTCTGTCATTCACAATCTTCCATATCTCATTAACACATGGAATTATTCAATTGATTAAGTTGTTCATCAGTGAGAGATCCCCTTTGAGGTTCCAGATGTTGAATTGTAAGCAAGTCATGAGTTGATAGTTTCTTCAGTTCATTCATTGACTTGTAGGCCTTGCTTGTAAGATCTCTTCTTGTCACCAATACTGAGTTGTCATCAGTAAAGGACCATCTGATGATCAGCACTTTAGACTTGTCAAAGACTGAAGTATAGGGAACCATGCTGGATCCCTGGGATGTTCCTGAGTGTTGGATATTTTCTATTTCTGTGACTCTCAGGTGGGATTCACTTCTATCTTCTTCTTGCACTACATCAGGTAATTTAAAAGTTGATAAATGATGTTCAGTAACTACCTTTATGTGCAGTCTGTCAGTGATAGTCTTCTGAATTTGGTAAGCAAATGTTGAAGGATCCCTAAATTGAGTTATTAGAGGCTTCTCTTCAATATCAAAGTCTCCTTGAACAACTGTGTTGCCTTCCAGCAACACCATCTTGAAGTCAGTCTTTGTATTGTCCTCTGGTTTCTTCTTGGTAGCTGGTCTTTTAATACCAGAAGTTCTAACTACTGAAGTTGATACTTCAGAAGTTTTGAACTTCTCTGGATTAGCAGCCTTGGCAGCCTTGTACTTCTTGTATGTGTCCAGTAGTCTATCTTCTTTCCATCTAGACACAGAGGCTTTTGAACCATAGTCATTTGCTACCAGTTCTTCAATCATCTCAGCTCTCTTGGCTTTTCCATCTTTGTTTGTTGCAAGTTTGTCAGCAACAAGTTGAGCTATTCTAGTCAGCTCATCCATTGAGATCCCTTTGAGTGAATAGGCTTTTGTTTTGCTGTTCTTTGTTATAAAAGACACCAGTTGTTGTCTTTTGTCTTCTTCAGCAACTCTCTCTGTTTCAGCTTGCCTATTCAACTCTGCTTCATAAGCTTGAAGCTTTTCATTTAAGCTTAGATCTTCCCTTGCCTCCAAGTTATTCTAGATCTCTTCTTCCTTAGCCTTTCTTTGGGCTGCAATCAAACTCTTCTCAAGTAGTTCTTTGGACATTGATAGTGGAGAAGGGTTCAGCACAGTCATTGTTGTAGTTGTTGTAGGCCTTGGAATAGGAGTTGGTTGTTGTTGTTCAGTTGTCTTGGAAGGCTCTTCAGCTGTTTGTATGTTGGAAGTGTTAACTACTGAAGTGTTGACAGATGTGTCAACTACTGAAGGATTGTCTTCAGTACTTTCTGAATCATCAGATGTTTCTTTAGCAGTTTCTTCATTATGGCCTTGGGAAGGTTCAGCTTCAACTTCAGTTCCAGAGACAAGCCTTTGTTGATCTTCTTTTTGTTTTTGGGCTTTCTCTAGAAGTTGTTGTTGTTGTAGAGCCACTCTTGCCTTTATCCTGGCTTCCAGTGACTCCTTAGGTTCCTTAATCTTCTCCCCCTTTTTGGCTTCATCCACTTCTGGAAGCCTGCTGGGTTTTGAAGTTTTACCAGTGAGTTCAGCAAGCTGTCTTGAGTTATTGTCTATTTTGTTGGACAGCTCACCAAGTTTTTTGTTGATCACCTCAAACTGAGCTTTGGTTGACAACTCCAAAGTAGTTGTGAAAGTTTTGAGGTGATTGGCAATTAGGGTATTCATCAACTGGTATAGGGGACCATCTGGGCTGCATAGTTGGTTCAAGTCTATGCTGGATGACCCAGGGAATTGGGTAGGCATTTTCAGTGAGGGGTGTGTTTTTGGGTGATCTTCATGTTGTACAGAAGATGCCACTTTAGGGGAATCAGGGATCAAGTGGACTTTAACCTGATCTGGTGTGACCAGATCTTTGAGCTTAAATACACCAGGTGCAGGACCTTCACTAGCAGTCGTCAATTCAATTTTGGTGGAGTGTGAATCATCATCCAAATTAATGGAATCATCTGAATCCCTGCTTACTTTCTTAATGAGGACAGTATCAGTTACATCATGAGCTAGGCCCAACCCAGTTGTCTCATGTACCTCTTTTTCTTGGTTCAGAGGATTTCCTACCTCAGGCATTAATCCTTGATCAGTAGTTGCCACAAGTGAGGTCTTAGCTATGTTACTTCTATCCTCAGATTCACCACTGGGTGGTATATGAGTAGTAGCAGCCTCAAATGTACCTAAAGTTTCTAAGTTTGGGCTTAGAGACTCTGGTTCATCCTCATCTCTTGGGTTAGGGCTATGGATATCCACATCCATGTCAAGTTCTAAAGGTATGTCCCCTATTTGATGTGGTTGTTGGGGATTGACATGTTCTGATGGGATGGTTTCTTTTAGCCCAGAGAGAAGTTTGGCAATTTCAAGGGCTTCAGGTTCAGAAATTTGTGGTGCTGGTTCAGTAGTTTGGTCTATGGGTTCAGCAGTTTCAAAAGAAGAGTCTACGGGGATTGTTTTCTTAAATTTCTTTCTTTTGAATAAGATGGTGATTGGTGCTCTAGTGGGGGTTTGAGATGGATGAGACTGAGAGGATGTTTCAGTCGCATCTTTATCAAGTGCAGATTGCACATTAGCAAGTTCAGGCATCTCAACCTCCTGTACTGCCTTTCTTTTCAGGCTGGTGGTTTTTTGTTTTTGCTGTTTTGGTTTCTTGGCCTTTTTGGGTGAAGGTTTGGAAGATGAGGGTTCCTTGGGGACTGTTGTGTGTTCCCCTTGGTCATCTTCTGGCCAGGCAGCCGGTTTGTTGTGCCTTGAGTATGCTTGTGAGGACAAAGGGTTTAAAATAGTTGTTTGACCCACAAGCACCTCTTCTCCAAGTTCCTTTATTATGCATTGCATAATAAATCTTGGATACAACAAAAACTTCTTTTTAGAATTGAGATGATGTAACACCAACTCATTGAAGAAAAGTGCTGATGCCCTGAATTTTGTTTCATTCACAATGGAATGAAAAATAGGTTGAAAAGTAGAGGGCATCTGATCATAAGATCCAGTTTTTGGACTCAAACACATTATTATATAGTGAAACAAAAGTTTGTACTTAGGTTCAAAATAATTCTTAAAAATAGTAGCATGTGAGAGAGTACCTTGGTAACCACACTCTGTCATGGTCAGATGAATTTCAGAGTTTGGAAATTGATCTGGGGCACCCACATCATCTAGACCCAGTCTAATCCCTAAAGTTTCGGTTGTGATTGCCATTTTTCTCCCTTGGATGGTTGAATTGAGGGAGATCACCTTATCATTTACTGTCACCGTCTCCGCATTTGCCCAGAACTCATTAAGAGTTTCAGTGTGGATTGGAGGATCAATGGTGAGGGCAGTAAAGTATTGGGATTTAACGACTAAATCAATGATTTCGTCGTATTGGGACGAGGCTTCATGTTTCTCAAAGTAGCCTCTTTGATTGTGTCCCTGTTTCAGTATTAGAGCCATGTGATTTGTGTGTTTGTGGATCGAACAGTGTTTTTGCAGGTTTAAGGGTTTGAGAGTTTTTTGAGAGAGAAGGAGGGATTTTTTGCTTTTTGAAAGGATAAGTGTTGGAAAAGGTGTTTATCAGAAGTTTGTAACCGCCCTAGGTCAAACTTCTGAAGTGGGAAATGTCTGATTTGCCCTTAATGATAGAACTGCTGATGAAGAACAATTGTCATCAGTAGTTCCCATTTTCTCTTCAGTAGTTTGTTAACAACTGATGAGAATGTTTATAAACACTTTATTCATAACTTCTGAAGATTATTTTATCAGAAGTTAATCATTTTTCAGAAAATATTCCTATACTGATGTTTTTGTTCATCAGTAGTTTCTCTCTTTTTGTTTTTCAGAAGTTTTTGGTCTAAAAACAGATGTAAGTGAAAAATAAAATATGTGCAGGAAAAGTAAAAGACCACTTACAAATTTAGCATCCCAAGCATGGATACTAACTTTTGAAATGTTGATGTGTCAAGGGGTCTTGTGAATATGTCAGCTATCTGATTAGCTGTTGTGACATGCTTCACTTCAATCTTGCCTTTTTCATAGCAATCCCTTATGAAATGATACCTGATTTCAATATGTTTGGAACTGAACAGGATTTTGAATGATGCTAATGGCAGATTTGCTGTCTACAAGCAATGGTGTCTTGGTATCTTTGATTCCATAATCAAGAAGTTGATACTCGAGCCATTGTATCTGTGATGTACAACTTGCAGCTGCAATGTATTCAGCTTCAGCAGTTGAAGTTGCAACAGATGCTTGCTTCTTTGATTGCCAGGACACTAGACAGTTTCCCAAGAATTGACAACCACCAGATGTTGATTTTCTTGACATTTTGCACCCTGCATAGTCACTATCTGAAAAAGCTGATAACTTGGTATTGCTAGAAGCAGGATACCAAATTCTAAGTGTAGGAGTTCCTTTCAGATATATAAAGATTCTTTTGACTGCAATGAGGTGTGATTCCCTAGGAGCTGATTGATATCTAGCACAGACACATGTTGAAAACATAATATCTGGTCTAAAAGCAGTTAGATACAAAAGGGAACCTATCATACATCTATACATGGTTAGATCAACCTGTTTTCCTTGATCATCTGGTTCAACTTGTGTGGTAGGTGTCATGGGAGTGGAACATGATTTACAGTCTTGTAAAGAAAATTGTTCAATAATTCTTTAACATATTTTGATTGATGTATAAAAGTTCCATTAGTTTGTTGTTTAATCTGCAGTCCTAAAAAGTACTGTAGTTCTCCTATTGTACTCATCTCAAATTTTGATTGCATGAGTTTCTTAAATTCATCACACAATTTTGTGTTTGTTGAACCAAATATGATATCATCAACATAAATTTGAACAAGTAAGACATGATTTCCAACATTTTTAATGAAAAGAGTTTTATCAATGGAGCCTCTTGTAAAGTTACTTTTGAGTAAAAAGTTGGAAAGTGTTTCATACCAGGCTCTTGGAGCCTGTTTGAGCCCATAAAGAGCTTTGTCAAGTTTGTACACCCACTCAGGATGAGAAGGATCCTCAAACCCAGGTGGCTGACAAACATACACTTCCTCTTTGATCTTTCCATACAAAATTGCACTCTTAACATCCATTTGAAAAACTTTTATTTTGTTGGAAATGGCATAGGCCAGAAATAACCTGATGGCCTCAAGCCTTGCAACTGGAGCAAAGGTCTCATCATAATCAATTCCCTCTTCTTGAGAGTAACCTTGTACCACTAGTCTTGCCTTGTTCTTAATGATCATACCAGCTTCATCTTGTTTGTTCCTAAAAACCCATCTTGTGCCAATTGGTAGCTTGTTTGGTGGTAAGGGACAGATTTCCCAAACCTATTACTTCTTGAATTGAAGCAGCTCATCTTGCATAGCTTCCACCCAATTGTTGTCTTTGAGGGCTTCTTGGTACTTCTTAGGTTCCAACTGAGAAATGAATGCTGAGAAGAAGCAAAAGTTGGAAAGCTGGTTTCTTGTCAGAATACCTGAAGCAATATCACCCATGATTTATTCCAATGGATGATCTTTGTGTTCAATCAGTTGTTGTAAACCACTGACAGGTGTAGGTGGCTCTTGTACTTCATTAAACAAACCACTAAGGTTTATAATGTCTGGTTCAGCTGTTTGAACATCTTCAGTAGTTGTAGGTGCTGAAGCAGATGTTTGAGTTTGTACATCAGCAGTTGTTGAATCAGAAGTTTGTGAAACTTCTGAAGGTTTGAAAGTTGACTTAATGACTGTTTGAGGAGTCCATGGTGCTGGATCCTCATCATCAAACCTTTGATCACCATAATAAGTAGGTTTAGATGAAGTAACAGTCTTTGTAGGTCCAAAGTGGAAGCTGTCAAGGTCAAAGAGTTTAGCAGGATGTGCTGGAATAAGAGTGCGTTTTGACTCATTGAACTTGAAATTCGGTGTTTCTTCTACTATCTTGGTTCTTGAATTAAAAACCTTGTAGGCTTTTCTAGTGGAAGAATAACCAAGAAAGTAACCTGAATCAACTTTAGCAACAAACTTTGAAATAGAGTCTTTAATGTTTAGAATGAAACATTGACATCCAAAAGCCCTGAAAAAGGAGATAAGGGGCTTTATGCCATGAAGAACTTCATAGGCAGTCTTGGAGTGCCTCTTGTTGACAAGGACTCTGTTTTGAACATAACATGCAGTGTTAACTGCTTCAGCCCAGAAACACAATGGTAGGCATGAATTAGCTAACATAGTTCTTGCTGCTTCAATCAGTGTTCTGTTATTCCTTTCTACCACACCATTTTGTTTAGGAGTTCTGGGAACACTGAATTGTCTAATAATCCCTTTAGACAAATAGAATTCATCCAGAGTTTTATTCCTGAACTCTGTCCCATTATCACTTCTAATGGCTTTGGCAGATAGAGAATATTGTTTCTCAACTTGTAGAATGAAGAACTTGATGATTTCAGCTGCCTCATCCTTGGAGAATAAGAAGAATACCCATGTGAATCTTGAATAGTCATCAATGATGACCAAGTAGTACTTCTTCTTACCAAGGCTCATGATTTTTACAGGCCCAAATAAGTCCATATGAAGTAGTTGAAGACATGCAGTTGTTTTTTATTCTTCAATAGACTTATAGGAGGACTTATGCTGTTTTCCCTTTAAACAGGATACACAATGTTCTTGACACTGGTATACTTTCAAAGGTAGACCTCTGACCAAGCCCATTTTTGTGACTTTGTTTATGGTTTTAAAGTTCACATGGCCAAGTCTCCTGTGCCAGAGATCAGTCTCTGAAGTTGATGCCTTTGAGAAGAAACAGGCAGTGTTGTTCAGTACTTTGTCCTTTTCAATGTCCACTGCATAGACATTGCCACATCTTTTGGCTATCAACAAAGTATGATCTTCAATGATCTTCTCTATCAACTTCTGGCCTTCTGGTGATATGATCTTGCATGCTGTCTTTGTGAAAAAGGAAGAATATCCTTTATCACACATTTGAGACACACTTAGCAAGTTCTACTCAAGGTTTTCAACCAGATTGACCTTGTCAAACTGTATTTTGCCAGAGGAGACATTGCTATGTCCTAGCACATATCCCTTAGCATTGTTCCCAAAGGATACAGATCCTTCTCTTTGACTGATAAAATTGTTTATCAGGTATCTGCATCCTGTCATGTGCATTGAGCCTCCACTGTCCACATACCAAATGCTATTTAAGCCTCTGGAGACCCTCTGCACAAAGTAGCAAATTAGTTTGATTTAGGAACCCAAGCCAGTTTGGCTTTGGGTTTGCTCTTGAGAACATTAACAGTTTGTTCTTGACCAGGTTGAGGAATCCATGTCTTTTTGGCAATGGATTTTTCATTATGAACAATGGTGGTATCCTTTGAGGACCACCATCAACCCTGGTCATTAGTAGTTGTACCATGTTCATGAGATCTTTTATCTCAGCAGTTTGTGAAACTGCTGATGATGTAGGTCTAACTACTGAAAGAGAATTTTGAGAAAAAGACTTTTGTTGAGATTTCATCTTTTTCTGAGAAAAGGTGTTTGCTGGTTGTTGTTTCCTGGGAGAAAAAGTTTCTTTAAAATCATTTTTGATTTGTTTTCCCACAACCAGTTGTGAAATTTTCTTGTTGTACTGAATTCCTTTTCTATATCTGCAAAATTCTGTCTTGTGGTTAAACAGACCACAGATTTCACATTCTTTTGCCTTTTCTTTTTCATTTAAAGGCAAATTTCTGACTGTTTTGATTAGTTTTAGGTCATCAGTAGTTTTTAGGTTCTCAACTCCTGATGTAGATGAAACTACTGATGGCTTAAAGTCAGATTTTATCAGTACTTCTGAAGAACTTTCTTTGTGAGTTTTTAGAAAGTTTTCATGGAAAGATGTGCATTCTTTCTCTTCAGAAGTTTCACCTGAAACAATTTTTCTCCCATCTTCAGTAGTTTTGGGAGAAAAATCTGTTGGTGTTTCAGTGTGATTGTACCATATGCCAAACCTAACATTTGAAGCACTTTGTTTGTTTAGCAGCAGTTGGTACCCCTTACAAATTCTACCCATTTTTCACAAGTGACATTGGTCTCAGCAAGCTCTTTTCTGACATTTCCTAGGTCATCTATCATTATTTTAAGTTGTGCTTGGGTTTCAATAGCATTGTTAGTTAATTTAGAATTTTCTTTTGCTTTTGCAGCAAGTTTTCTTTCTAAATCAGATTTCATCTGAGTGAATTTTCTCTCAGAGTCATTTGCTTTGCCTTGTAAGTGCACATTGGTCTCTCTTATGAGAGCAAAAGATTCTTTACATGAACTTGAACAAAGTTTTGTTAAAGATTCTTTTGATACCTGAGACAGGGAAGATTTTGAGGTGCAGCCCTCAAATGCCATTAAGGTAAAATTCTTTCTGCCATTATCAGGTTCTCCCCAGTTGATGTCAAACATTTTGTTGTCTGCATAAGGATTACACTCTGTGGTGTTAAAAGGAAGACTGCTCCAGTCAACATACCCTGAGGTGAACAAGCTTTGTTGTGAGGGTAGCTGAGTCTGTGAAGGTTGTTGAGCAGCTAGAATGGGAGGGATTGATTGTTGGCCCTGCATCTGTTGAGCAGGCATCTGTACATATTGTACTTGTGGCACATATTGGATTTGTGGAGCTTGTGCCTGTACAAAATGTGCACTCCCTTGTGTTCCATTATTCCTATTATAACTAGGGTTATACAGATTTCTAGACTGAGATTGATTGTAGCTAGAGCTTCTACACTCTCTAGCAAAATGTCCCAACTTCTGACACTTGTGACATCTAAGTTTAGATTTGTCAAAACCAATTTTTGTAGAACTGTTTAGTCCTGGAAATTTCCTTCCTGACCTTTTGTAAAATTTGTTTGTTTTAATACTTAACATGGCCAGTTGGTGTAAGATGTCCATTTCTTCTAAGTCATCATTGCTGAAATTTTTTAAATCATCCATGATAAAACACATGTTATCAGCAGTTTGACTATATTCCTCATTGTCATAACCTGGGAATGATCTTTCTGATGAGATCCCAGCAGTTATGTCAATGTGGTCAAAAGATCCAAAACTATTTAAACAAGTAGGTGAATCTTGTCCCAATAGTGCTGTACTACCTGGTAGATAGTCATCAGCAGTTTTACCAGAACTTTGCAACTTTTTCTTTTGATCAATTTCTCTTTCAAAAGTTAGTAATCTCCCATGTAATTTTGTAGGAGTGAGGGAGCTAAAGTCTGGTGAGGATCTTAGGACTATAGAGTATGTTTCCCATTTTTCAGGTAAAGACCTTAAAAATCTATGAAGCATAGATACAGTTGTGTAGGTCTGACCATTTAATTTTAGCTCAGATATAATGAGGAGAATCTTTCAAATTGTTGAGTTAAAGTTTCCCCATTTATGTGAGCAAAAGTTTCATATTGTTGAGCCAGGATTTCTCTGGTGTTGGCAATCACCTCTTCAGTTCCTCCAAACTGTTCTTTGAGGTAGTCCCAAAGCTCTTTGGCACTATCACAATGTAATAGGCCATAGTAGATTTCATTTGGGAGTGCCATTGCCAACATAGAGAAAGCTTTAGCATCAAGCTCAAGTTTTAGGAAATCATCATCTGTATAGTCTTTTGGATCTTTTGTTATTTCTTCTTTAGTTTCAAGATTGATATTTACTGGTTTGTGAGGACCATATATGTCACACCCTCAAATTTCCACTGCAGTGTTTATACCGCGAGGCGCATGACATACCAGGATCCCATAGCCATAAGTCATATGAACGAACTCTAAATGCCCAAACCATTTAGTTCGTTTTCAAAAACCAAGTTTAGTTAAGCTGCGGAAGCGTAAACCAAATTTAAACCTTTAAAAACCATGCGCAAAACAACGCGCCCAAATTAAAACCATACGAAAGAAAATGTAAAAGCATAATATGTAATTTAGGTGTATGCCCAAGACTCAAATGCAGTGAAGTGTGCAGTGCTTTCTAATCCTGGCACCGGAAGCTAACTACATGCAAAAGCATGTATATCATGGGTCAACAAACAATGTTGGTGAGTTCACTAAGTAAAGTAAATGAGTATGTAAATGCGCTGGTTTTCAAAACCACGTAAACAAGTATTGAGTTGGTTCCAAGAACCGTGTAAACACTAGTTCATCGCATGTCAAGGGTAGCTAACCCATTCATGATAACTAACACCGATATACCGAACTGCTGATGTACGTGTAGCCACAAATGTGAGCTGCATGCCTTACATCATTGCCTATCAACAATGATAAAATCTGTTAAGTTATAGTTCACTCCCGCACTCCCCGAGCCGGTGTGAGGTTTGTCAGACCAACTAGCGCTATCAACTAAGAACCCGCTTGCCATAACCCGGCAACTCATTCGGTATGTGAAGGACTTACAGATGATAGAGTTGGTTTAGTTCATCAAGGACACAGTTTGCGAGCTTGCAAAAACCGACCCACACAAGGATCCATAGCATCCCAACCCGAAATGTGTAAGTAGTCCCAAACCGGACTAGAAAGTAGTAGTCCCAACCCGGACTAGAAAATAGTAGTCCCAACCCGGACTAGAAAAAGTTAAGTACATTGTCTCAACCCGAGACGCATGCTTTTGAGAAAAGAGTAGTGAAACTCACCTTAGGTTGCACGTGAATAATCCAAATTCCTCAAACAGAAATGAGCTACCGACTCCCTATTACAAATGTCACTAGGTGAGTATATGTGCATAATCAACACACCATACAACTCGTTTGTCCAAGACTTTTAAAGTTCAAACCGTGTAGTGACACCTAATGACTCTACATGCACAAGTAAGTCCTACGTATCCCGTTGGTGATCATATTGATTATTATCAGTTTTATACCTCATACACATCTCATGTAAGTATTCATGCAAGTTCATGTCAAATACATACCATATAAGACTCCAAATAGTCCCGCAAACATCCCTTACACAATCTGCGTTTTCAGGGCAAATTGTACACTGTGAAAAACGAATTATTTAAAATACTTAACGAATGAATTAAACTCCCAAATTTTTACTGAATATTAATTGGGATTCATTTGATAAACCATATTTTTTTGTCTCAAAACCAAATACAAAAATTATTAAAATTCGTACAACACAGCTATGTCCAGAAAATTTCCACAGCAGGTCAGTTTAGTAGAAAAATTCCCAAATATTGTGTATTCACCCAAACGAGGTGAATCCAACTGGAAAAGCCAAGTTTTTCTAATTTTGACCTACTGTCCAAATTTCATAACTTAACCCTTTGTAAAACTCGAGTTATGACCGTTTAAAGTTGACCCAATTTATAATTCCGAAAATCTGATATGACCCTTTATCAAATAAAATTCCAAAAACATATCAAACGACATCCAAATCAGATGATTTTGGCCATTCTAAAAAGCTAAGGCCATGTACAATCCATTCATCCAAAGAATCGATCAAAACAATCAATTTAACATCACAATACAGACCCTATAAAACACCCTAATGAATCTGTCCGAAAACTGAAACTTGCACCCCAAGTTATTCATAAACCCTAATCATCCATAATCACCTATTCCATGAAATTCTCATATACAATCATCTTAAAATATGTATTTTTCACATTACTAAACCCTAATTATAATCCCATACATCAATTCTGATAAACCTCCATGCAAAACATATAAGAATTTACACAAACACATACACATGCGATTCATTCTCATAGAGTTTCTAGGGTTTTTTTAAAAGCTTTTCAAAACATTAACAATTATCATAAAACTTATAAAAATTATACCTTTCAATGCAATAAATCCTCAAGGTTTAGATATTCCACCCAACACCACTTGGATTAATCAAGGGAATTTGTTGTTTGATTGAAATTGAGAGATTGTGGGGGTGGGGGTGTTTACGGCGCAAGGGTAGGGGGTTAGGGTTTCTTATTATTTTTTTTCATCAATAATTATAAGGGGATTTGGCTTGTTGCCCAAGTAATTGGGTATTAGGGCCTTTTTGTCTACTAACCGGACCCGTTAATCATGTTTTAGCCCAATACCGGACCCGATAATATTAACCACCCTAACTTACTTAAAAATCAATGTTTATATCATCTCATAACATATTAATCATAGAGTGCACGTAATTTGCATGGTTTACGTACTAACTATCAGTTAAGTAGTAATTCGCATAAACACATAATTCACATAAACATGTTACTTCACGTTCATCATATTTCAATTGTACACATTATCATGTATGCTAGACAAATCACCAACGTTCGGGATACAGGACTCGTGTGTGCATTGTGATGATAACTTTACTTATTATAATGTAACATATGTTATTATCACATAACATATGTTATTACCCTATAACATATAGGAAGACCTTCCTAACTAACCCTAGTCAAGTGTTTAGTCACGTATGCACATGCAAGTTAACTAGAGTTTAGTTAAAGTAGGAACCTGAAAATGCGCGGTCTCACATAATCCCCAAGTTGAAAAGAATTTCGTCTCGAAATTCAGCATGTAAACAGTAAAGCCAGCTAGAAAAATGTGTGCTTGGTTCCCGGATGTCACCTCATCCCCAATTTGAAAGGAATTTTGTCCCGAAATTCACTTTGAAAGAGCTGTTTTGTGTTCCGCGTTTGATCTATGTACAGTTTCAGGTTCAGTAAAGAGGTGTGGATATTTGAGCCGCATTTGATCCCTTGCATTCCCACGTGTATTCCGGTCCTAGACGGGAATTCCATCGCACCTTAACAGTCGGTATGATGCTCTGTCTGAGTTTCTTGACGCCCCGCTCAAGAATCTCCACCGGTTCTTCCACGAACCGTAGCTGATCGTCCACCTGGAGATCCTCCAGTGGCACCACCAGTGTTGTATCCGATAAGCATTTCTTTATATTCGATACGTGGTGTACATCGTGTACCCCATTATGTTCATTAGGCAGGTTCAACCTGTAAGTTACTGGACCAATCCTTTCGACAATCTCGAATGGTCCAACGTATCGCGGGTTCAACTTTCCCCATTTTCCAAAGCGTATCACCCCCTTCCAAGGTGACACCTTCAATAGAACCTTGTCCCCAACCTGGAACTCCAAAGGCATCCTACGCTTATCAGCGTAGCTTTTCTGTCAATCACGAGCAGCAGCCATCCAGTTTCTATCTTCTCAGAAGTTTCATGCACAAGTCCGGGACCTGTTAGCTGGCTATCCTCAACTTCAGTCCAGCAGATGGGAGACCTACACTTGCGTCCATAAAGTGCCTCAAAAGGCGCACACTGTATCGAAGTGTGGTAGCTGTTGTTATACGAGAATTCAATCAAAGGCAAGTGCTTATCCCAACTGTTGCCAAAATCCACCACGCACGCTCGTAGCAGATCTTCCAATGTTTGGATGGTACGTTCACTATGTCCATCCGTCTGTGGGTGATAGGTTTTGCTCATATCTAAGCGAGTTCCTAAAGCGTTTTGGAGAGTAGTCAAAAAAATGAGAAGTGAATCGCGCATCGCGATCAGATATAATAGAAGTAGGCACCCCATGCCTAGAGACTACCTCCTTGATGTAGAGATTAGCTAGTTTCTCCAGCGAGTCCGTTTCCTTTATTGCCAGAAAGTGTGTCGATTTGGTTAAACGATCCACGATAACCCAAATCATGTTATGGCCAGTTGGCGTTCTAGGAAGCTTTGTGATGAAATCCATAGAAATCCCGTCCCATTCCACATAGGGATTTTTGGTTGCTTGAGTAGGCCTGAAGGTTTCTGATATTCAATCTTAACCTTCGCACAAGTCAAGCACTTACTAACATAAGTGGCTATTTCAGCTTTCATGTTTGGCCACCAGTAAAGAGTTTTGAGATCTTGGTACATCTGGTCCAAACCAGGATGTACCGAATGTCGAGAGGTGTGAGCTTCATGAAGTATTGAAGACCATCCGTCTTCAGTTCCAAGTGCCTATCAGCACCATGTAAAGTTTCAATCCTGATGTTTTCTTCCTTCAAAGCCTCGCCCTGGGCTTCACGTATCTTATCAGGAAGATTAGAATGTATAGTGAGTTGTAAAGCTCGCACCCGTTTGGGTTTCGTTTCCTTACGATTGAGGGCATCAGCTACTACATTAGCTTTCCCTGGTTATATTTGATGGCACAATCATAATCATTCAGAAGCTCGACCCATCGATCG
Source organism: Ambrosia trifida (assembly GCA_028751855.1). Classification (NCBI taxonomy): domain Eukaryota; kingdom Viridiplantae; phylum Streptophyta; class Magnoliopsida; order Asterales; family Asteraceae; genus Ambrosia; species Ambrosia trifida. The sequence goes on from CM054128.1 coordinate 84,885,698, forward strand.
AATATGTGTTGGAGGCTCTTGTGGTCAGTGAAGATCGTACACCTCGTCCCATAGAGATAATGCCTCCAGATCTTTAGAGCAAAAACCACTGCTCCCAGTTCCAAGTTATGGGTGGTGTAATTCTTCTCATGAACCTTTAATTGACGTGAGGCATACGCGATCACCTTATCACGCTGCATCAGCACACACCCTAACCCTTGGATAGACGCATCACAGTACACCACCAAGTCCTCTATACCCTCAGGTAATGACAGTGTAGGTGCACTGCAAAGTTTCGATTTTAATAATTGAAAAGCAGATTCTTGGGCATCTCCCCACTTGTAAGTAGTACCCTTCTGTGTCAAGGCAGTGGGGGTTGAGTGATCTTAGAGAATCCCTCAATGAATCTGCGATAATATCCCGCAAGACCAAGAAACTAGCGTACCTCTGTAGGAGTCTTAGGAGCCTCCCACTTTTTAGTAGCATCAATATTGGCGAGATCAACATGTAATCCTGCCTCGTTAACCACATGTCCAAGAAATTAGACTTCTCGAATCCAAAAGTCACATTTAGAGAATTTTGCATACAACTGCTCATTTCTCAAAAGTTCCAAGATCAGCTACAGGTGTTGCTCGTGCTCTTCCCTGCTCTTGGAATAAATCAGTATGTCATCTATGAACACTATGACGAATTTGTCCAAATAAGGCTTGCACACGCGGTTCATTAGATCTATGAACACAACCGGTGCATTGGTTAGCCCAAATGGCATCACCCAAAAACTCATAATATCCATAACGAATTCGAAAGGCTGTCTTCGCCACATCCTTCTCTCGGACTCTTAATTGATGATATCATGACCTCAAGTCAATCTTAGAATGGAAACTCGACCCTTGAAGTTGGTCGAACAAGTCATCAATACGAGGCAAAGGGTAGCGGTTCTTAACCGTTACTTTGTTCAACTTCCGATACACATGTGGAAACTCCCATCCTTCTTCTTATCAAACAGAACTGGAGCTCCCCATGGCGAAGAACTAGGTCTAGTAAAGCCCCTATCCAATAGCTCTTGGAGTTGGGTAATCAGTTCTTGAAGTTCGCCTGGTGCTAGGAGGTATGGTGCGCGTGCAATTGGAGCTGCTCTAGGTACAAGATCAATTTGGAACTCCACTTGACGAACAGGTGGAAGTCCAGGTAGTTCCTCTGGAAAACATCTGGGAAATCTCGGACTACTGGGATGTCCTCAATCTTAGTTTCAGTTTTAGCTCGAGTCTCAGATATGTTATCCAAAATGGCTGTTCTGTCCTTACGAATACACTTCTGGGCTTTCAAAAAAAAAAAAGGAGATGATGCCCACCACGGCACCACCACGATCACCCTGTATAGATAAAAGTTCTCCACTTGGGAGGGGACACGAACAATCTTCTCCTGACAGAGAATTTCAGCGTGTTGCTTGGACAACCAGTCCATGCCAACCACGAGGTTAAAGCTACCTAGGGTGATAGGTAGGAGGTCGATGGCAAACAATTGCCCATCTAGCTCAAGCTTACAGTCATAAGGGGTGTGGGTTACCTCAACAGGCTTCCCATCAGCTAGCTCTATGGTGTACGGGGTATCAAGAAGAGTAGGAACCCTCCCTATTTGTTTGCTAAGTTTCGATAACACAACACTATAGTCCGCACCAGTATCATATAAAGTAGAAGCAAGAGTGTCGTACCCATCACGACATTGTTATCAGTCCTAGCTTCCCCAGAGCCATTCACAATTGCTATTCCACGAGCCTCATTGTTGTTGTTGCCGTTATTGTTTTCGTTGTTGAAGGACCTATACCTCACACTATCCCACGTTCTCTTGCTATCACAAAAAGTAGAAGATGAAGCACCATGCTTTAGAAAAGTACCATGATCAACAGCCTAGTCAGTGTGTTTGCGAGCCAGTTGAAAGCTTTGTTAGATTCTGGGTAGGTGAGCTGCAGTGGCCATGCCACGAATCTGAGGGACCAACCCTTTTGGTAAGAAACTCGATCCGCTAGTAAGGTAGGTTAAATAGATTTGAGCATATAGTAGCTAACTCCTGTAGGTGTCGATCTCAGATCCAACCGTCTTTATATAACAAATTTCTAGGTTTCACCACAGGGTGTTACGTTCTCCATCCAAGTATTTGTAACTCATCGAGTGTGCATGTAACATACATTACCCCATCCTGCCTGGGGCAAATGCACATGGCAAAGATTTATACTATCGAAGCAATCAGACAGTCTCCTTCAATTCCGTTGGAGTCATCGAGGTTTATGACCAATAAAAAGGCTTGAAAATATGATGGCAGGTTGTTGTTGTGGCATGTGCGTTCAAGGAATAAGAAAGTTCAAATGTGGAAGTCAGGGGAAACACATGATTTAGCAAGATGGATCTTTACTAGCTTGGAAAGATGCGAGGGCCTCAACCACCCTATCGTTGATCATAAGAACTCGGTCTTATCTAAGTTAACAATGGAAAAAGAAAAGAGAAGGCGGGCAAGAAAAAAAAATAGAAGCCAATCGTCGCCACGCTCCGTCTACATAGTAGAGCCTTCATCCTCACTTTTTATGTGCTCATCCTACTCAGGTTCTCCTTCCATCCCTTCTTCCTCCTCTTTCGCGGTGTCAGTGTTATATGGATCTCATCACATAAAGTCTTCTTCTCCAGTCCTATGTAAACCAGTTTAGTGGTGAGCCGTACCACTCGTTCCTCCGATCGTGGTTATCAGCCATTAGTAGGTTTCGTCTTCCCTTGAGATGTTGCACTACATCGCAGGCTTTGCATAACTCCCCAAGAGTGTGCGTAATAAGCCCCGATCTAATGTGTTCCCATGAATCTACCATATACTTATGAAAAACAGGGATACGCAGTCATACGTTCGCCCGCTCGTACAAGGCGTAAGGTACAAAAGTAAGAAATAAATTCTATACGTGTAACCCAGTCTTGTCTGAGTTCCAAATGAGAGTAAGAAAGGTCAAATAACAAGGAACAGAAACTAATTGTCTCCTTGCTCAGTGAAAAAGGATAAGTCTCAGTATTTGACTTTCTTCGAATTTGATTTGGTTTAATGGTACCACGTCATGCGCATCGTGCAGCTTCCTGTGTACGTGCGCCACAACGCTCGCAAGGGCTTTCTCCCCTGTACTATTGTTGTTTCCTCATCCGTGAGGTTTGTTAAGATACTACTCCCAGTAATGCGCCACCTGGTGTAACCCTGGGTTCCCACTATTGACGTGTTCAAAATTAGGTCTAGAACTAGAAGATAACATATCTCCCGAAATCATATGTCGTAGATATATAGCTAAAAGCTAGTTGTGCACTTACGTTGTGAGTGTACTTATGCTATGATGATTATAGACTAGACTCAACATGCAGTCCTAGTTCACTATAACCAATGGCTCTGATACCAATCTGTCACACCCTCAAATTTCCACTGCAGTGTTTATACCGCGAGGCGCATGACATACCAGGATCCCATAGCCATAAGTCATATGAACGAACTCTAAATGCCCAAACCATTTAGTTCGTTTTCAAAAACCAAGTTTAGTTAAGCTGCGGAAGCGTAAACCAAATTTAAACCTTTAAAAACCATGCGCAAAACAACGCGCCCAAATTAAAACCATACGAAAGAAAATGTAAAAGCATAATATGTAATTTAGGTGTATGCCCAAGACTCAAATGCAGTGAAGTGTGCAGTGCTTTCTAATCCTGGCACCGGAAGCTAACTACCTACAAAAGCATGTATATCATGGGTCAACAAACAATGTTGGTGAGTTCACTAAGTAAAGTAAATGAGTATGTAAATGCGCTGGTTTCCAAAACCACGTAAACAAGTATTGAGTTGGTTCCAAGAACCGTGTAAACACTAGTTCATCGCATGTCAAGGGTAGCTAACCCATTCATGATAACTAACACCGATATACCGAACTTCTGATGTACGTGTAGCCACAAATGTGAGCCGCATGCCTTACATCATTGCCTATCAACAATGATAAAATCTGTTAAGTTATAGTTCACTCCCGCACTCCCCGAGCCGGTGTGAGGTTTGTCAGACCTAATAGCGCTATCAACTAACAACCCGCTTGCCATAACCCGACAACTCATTCGGTATGTGAAGGACTTACAGATGATAGAGTTGGTTTAGTTCATCAAGGACACAGTTTGCGAACTAGCAAAAACCGACCCACACAAGGATCCATAGCATCCCAACCCGGGATGTGTAAGTAGTCCCAAACCGGATTAGAAAGTAGTAGTCCCAACCCGGACTAGAAAATAGTAGTCCCAACCCGGACTAGAAAAAGTTAAGTACATTGTCTCAACCCGAGACGCATGCTTTTGAGAAAAGAGTAGTGAAACTCACCTTAGGTTGCACGTGAATAATCCAAATTCCTCAAACAGAAATGAGCTACCGAATCCCTATTACAAATGTCACTAGGTGAGTATATGTGCATAATCAACACACCATACAACTCGTTTGTCCAAGACTTTTAAAGTTCAAACCGTGTAGTGACACCTAATGACTCTACATGCACAAGTAAGTCCTACGTAGCCCGTTGGTGATCATATTGATTATTATCATTTTTATACCTCATACACATCTCATGTAAGTATTCATGCAAGTTCATGTCAAATACATACCATATAAGACTCCAAATAGTCCCGCAAACATCCCTTACACAATCTGCGTTTTCAGGGCAAATTGTACACTGTGAAAAACGAATTATTTAAAATACTTAACGAATGAATTAAACTCCCAAATTTTTACTGAATATTAATTGGGATTCATTTGATAACCCATATTTTTTTTTGTCTCAAAACCAAAAACAAAAATTATTAAAATTCGTACAACACAGCTATGTCCAGAAAATTTCCACAGCAGGTCAGTTTAGTAGAAAAATTCCCAAATATTGTGTATTCACCCAAACGAGGTGAATCCAACTGGAAAAGCCAAGTTTTTCTAATTTTGACCTACTGTCCAAATTTCATAACTTAACCCTTTGTAAAACTCGAGTTATGACCGTTTAAAGTTGACCCAATTTATAATTCTGAAAAATCTGATATGACCTTTTATCAAATAAAATTCCCAAAACATATCAAATGACATCCAAATCAGATGATTTTGCCCATTCTAAAAAGCTAAGACCATGTACAATCCATTCATCCAAAGAATCGATCAAAACAATCAATTTAACATCACAATACATACCCTACAAAACACCCTAATGAATCTGTCAGAAAACTGAAACTTGCACCCCAAGTTATTCATAAACCCTAATCATCCATAATCACTTATTCCATGAAATTCTCATATACAATCATCTTAAAATCCGTATTTTTCACATTCCTAAACCCTAATTATAATCCCATACATCAATTCTCATAAACCTCCATGCAAAACATATAAGAATTTACACCAACACATACACATGCGATTCATTCTCATAGAGTTTCTAGGGTTTTAAAAGCTTTTCAAAACATTAACAATTATCATAAAACTTATAAAAATTATACCTTTCAATGCAAGAAATCCTCAAGGTTTAGAGATTCCACCCTACACCAGTTGGATTAATCAAGGGAATTTGTTGTTTGATTGAAATTGAGAGATTGTGGGGGTGGGGGTGTTTACGGCGCAAGGGTAGGGGTTAGGGTTTCTTATTATTTTTTTTCATCAATAATTATAAGGGGATTTGGCTTGTTGCCCAAGTAATTGGGTATTAGGGCCTTTTTGTCTACTAACCGGACCCGTTAAACATGTTTTAGCCCAATACCGGACCCGATAATATTAACCACCCTAACTTACTTAAAAATCATTGTTTTTATCATCTCATAACATATTAATCATATAGTGCACGTAATTTGCATGGTTTACGTACTAACTATCAGTTAAGCAGTAATTCGCATAAACACGTAATTCACATTAACATGTTACTTCACGTTTATCATATTTCAATTGTACACATTATCATGTATGCAAGACAAATCACCAACGTTCGGGATACAGGACTCGTGTGTGCATTGTGATGATAACTTTACTTATTATAATGTAACATATGTTATTATCACATAACATATGTTATTACCCTATAGCATATAGGAAGACCTTCCTAACTAACCCTTGTCAAGTGTTTAGTCACGTATACACATGCAAGTTAACTAGAGTTTAGTTAAAGTAGGAACCTGAAAATGCGGGGTGTCACAATATATCACAGATTTCAAGCAACCAATGTTGGTCTGTGAGAATGTATGTGCCATTCTCCTTTGCCAGATATTGTATTCATTTCTTACTAGCATAACAGGTTTATTGGCAGAAACAGTATTATGAGGATCCATTTTAAAGAGTATTGATTTGTCAAATATCTCTTAAAGTGATGGATGTTGATAAAAGTGAACTTTTAATCCTTTATTGAATATCAATAAGAGCATGTGTCTGATTCTCAATGTGTTAGATTGATATGTGATCAGATAAACCAAGGCTCTGATACCAATTGTTGGATCAGTAATGCTCTTGATGTATTGCTTGCTAGTGAATTATGTGTTTAGCAAGTTTAATCAGTTTTGCACAGCGGAATGATTAAGTAAAGCTACACTATCAACAGGAGTTATTACTCCCCCTGGATGTTTGAAATCTAAAGACAAGTTTAATGAGAATCTAAGTATTGAATGTGAATGATAATAAAAACTCAAACAGATTCTCAATAAATGAAATGAACATAACAATAATAAGTTTTGAAGGATTCTTGTTTCAATAAAAATCAATGTCTACAACAGAGGGATGAACCCATCTATTTATAGACTTTACATGTGCATGAACCTTGTCAAAAAGCAAGTCAGAAACAAGTTGCAACAAGTTGCATTCTTGGAACTTGTACAAAAAGATAAAGTAATACTAAACTAATAAACTACTGAAACATAAGGCGGTGGAAAAAGATTCTTGTACAAGTGCTGATGAATGACAAACTACTGATGAGTAGTTTGTCTTCAGTAGTTCTTCAGTGAACTGTCTGGTTTGGACTTCAGAACTTCTGATACTTCTTCTTCAGTACTTGTTGAATCCTTCTTCAGTACTTTAGTCTTCTTTCTTCAGTAGTTCTATACTTAGGATATTTTGACAGAAGTGAATTAGACTAAGGTTTACAAAAGTGGTTTCACCAATCCTTTTTGTCCTAACAAGCAGCATATAGGAAGCTGACACATACTCAAGAAGAGATTATATGAGAGCTGTCTTCATTGAATATGGGTCCTGTCAAAGATTTTGACATCATGAAGACTAAGTATGGAGGTTTTGAGCATGTTGGTGCAACTGCAACTGATTGTAAGAACTTTAAAGGTGGATTAAACACCTTTATTGGTGAGTATGATACAAATATGATTGTGACTACGCTTAGGGATAAGAAGAAGTTCCTTCCAAATTTTTCATTTGAGTATTCTTGTGGATCAAAAAAATGCATTAACTGGATTATTTTGGGCTAATGCTTTATGCAAGAGGAATTATATGGAATTTGGAGATGTGATCTCCTTTGATGCAACATTTAACAAGTATGTTTTTTAATTTTTACAGGCTTTTGAAATCCAACATTTACATGTTTATACCTTTTTTTCTGGCATTTTTTTAATTTTTTAATTTTCTTACAGGTACAAGATGGTGTTTGTTCCATTTACCGGAATTGATAACCATTGCCGGAATGTCACACTTGCTGCAGGATTGTTGTCATCAGAGACAACTGAATCATACATATGGCTGCTACAATCGTTTTCCAAATGTTTTGGGAAGCACCCCAAAGTGGTTGTAACTGATCAAGATGGTGCTATGAAAAATGCAATACAGTTGGTTTTTCAAAACAGCAGACATAGATTGTGTATATGGCATATCATGAAGAAGGTTTTTGATAAGGTCAGCATGAATTTTTATTTAAATTAAAGAATGCGTCTGTTTAACATTAGTGCATTTAAATACTATGTTGTTTTATGTATAATTCAGTGAATGCGTCCAAACTTACCTGTTAGTGCGTTTAATAGCGTTTCACACATGTTAATGTTAGTGCTTCTAAAATTTTAACAAAATATTGTTTTTTATAGGTTGGTAGTGCATTATGCAGTGATGATGAGTTCAAAAGGAGAATATGTGCAATTGTTTGGACAGACTCCATCAGTCCGGAGACATTTGATTTTGAGTGGGGTGTACTTATTGTCGATTACAAGCTAAAGGAGAACGATTGGTTGACGGACATGTTTAATATGAGGTCAATGTGGATTCCTGCCTTTTACCGGGATGAACCTATGTTTGGGCTAATGAGGACAACATCAAGATCCGAGAGTGAGAATCATTTTTTATTGTCAAGTGGCAAATTCTCAGTTGACTCTTGTTGATTTCTTCAACCATTTTGAAACGTCCCTTGAAGGTCAAAGATTCAATCACAGGAAGAATGACCATGATTCCAGACATACCGTTCCTGATCTTTGGACTACGAACCCTATCGAGGAAGAGGCTGCTAAAATTTTTACACGGACTATCTTCTTTGATATTTAGGAAGAAATATATGCCACTTATGAAGGTTTAATAAGTGTTCATATGCAGAGGGCTGATGGAGAAGGTTTTTTAAAGATTTTTGTTGATGATCCACAAGCATATGGTAAAGGCTTTATTGAGGTAAATTTTTTTTTGGTTTTTTATGATTAGCGCGTTTAAATTAGTTATGAGTGCGTTCAAAAGTTTACTAATATAAATTTTGTTTTTTAAATTAGTTAAGGCGTCTGAACCTACTTATGAGTGCGTCTGAAGTCAACATTATAAATTTTTATCTGTTTTACAGGTTCTGTTCAAAAAGGAAGTTGTTGATGGGGTTGAGGATGTGACTACATTATGTACATGTAGGAGGTTCGAGCAGTACGAATTGCTGTGTAGGCATATTTTTTATGTATTAAGGTTCATGAAAGTTTATAGATTCCCGAAAAGATACATTTTGAGGAGGTGGATAAAAGATGTAGTACCAAATGAAATCAAGTATTCATTTGAAACAGGAGAGTTTGGTGATGACAAGACGAAAGAAGCCAAACGTATTGCATGGGAGATAGTTTTGGGCGGTGAATATCTTGCAAACACACTAATTGCAGATTTATCCGAGTTGACTTTGGTTAATGATAAAATCAAAGAGTTGGTTAAGAAGGTTGATGAGGGCAGGTTTAAGAGACCTAGTCATCAGAATAAGCATGATAGGTATGCTTCTCTTCTTGGTTATAAGAAACCATCAAATGCGGAACCCACCATTCGACTTCCGAATGGTATCAAGAACAAAGGTCGTGGCAAGCAGAAGCGCATAAAGTCTAGCAAAGAAAAGCAGGTTAGTCGATCCGGCAAAAGGAAGAGGAAATGTGCAATATGTGGGGAGAGTGGACATGATCGATGAAAACACGCGAAGGAGGGTGTTGCAACCGAGCCGCAAGGTGAACAAAATGATCATATTGTCGAAGAAGACATTGATGATGATGAAGACATTGACCTAGAAGTTTCTGATGATGAACAGGAGTTGTCTTAGATGTTTTTTTAGTTTTTATTATGTTTTGACTTGCAAATATTACTGTTTTAATGAGTGCGTTTGAATGTACACAGGGTGCGTCTGAACATTATACAAGTAAACAGGAGTGCGTCTGTTTTAAACATTAGCGCGTCTGTTTTAAACATTAGCGGTTTTAAATAAAAACAACAAGTGCGTTCATAACACAACTATTAGTGCGTCCATATCATTAATATCAAAAACATAAAAAACAGTTACATAAACCCCATCACCATTACCATTACCACCACCACTACCACTACCAACCTAACAACCACATAAACTATTAAAACATCTTCAAAAAACCACCACCCCAAAACAAGCCCAAAACAACCATTATTAAACCATCAACATCACTGGGAACCCAAGATTGCATCCCTTGCCTTTTGCTTGGATTCCATGTTCTTCATGATGCATGCTTGTGTGTTGCTAAGTGACTCACATATGAGGTTGTCAAAAGATGCCTGAGTATGTAGGTGCTTGATAGCTTCCTCTGTGAATGGTGTTTTCTCTTCCTGCAGCAGCTTTTCTATGAGATCCAAGTTCTTCATGTACTGCGTCTGAACCTCAGTTTGTGCAGACATTACTACACAAGATGAGTTTAGGTCATCCTGCACCTCTAAAATGCAGTCAACCATAACTACAGTTTTCACTTGCATGTTGCTTATTGCATTATCTATGTCGTTTGTAGCCATTTTTTTTTTGTGTTTGTAGATGAATCAATATGCTTCTTTCTCTAGTGTTTATATAGGCTAAAATTGAAAATTTAGTTAGTGGTAGTTGAATATTTAAGCTAAAGATTTTATATAAATTTATTACTAGTCAAATCATATTTATCATATAGTTAGATTTTGTAAGTTTTTTATTATTTAAAATAAGCATGCAATATTTTTTTTGCAGAAGTCAAATCATATTATCTTTGTATAATTAATAAGATATGCAAGTTGAAGAATTTAATCATTACGTTTTACAATTTTATAAAAGTGAACATAACCTGTTTTCCAATTTTTGTGTTTTATAAGTGCGTCCAAAACATGATCTTTAAGGCGTCTGAATTTTCAATAGTGCGTTTGATTTTACATGAGTGCGTCTGTTTTATATAAATTTTACCCAGTATTCAATGCCTTTGTTTAAACGCACGTTAGGTTACATGAGTGCGTCTGTTACGTATTCAAGTGTTTTATTAATCTGAATCTTTTTGAAATCCATTTTTTTATTTAATTATAATTATATTTTTCAAAATCGTATGTTTTTGTGTATATTATATGCGTTTGATTGTTTTTTTGATTACGTTTAATGTGATTTAAAACGATTGAATGCAATGCTCTGTTTTTTTTCTCCAAACCAGTAATTCTTTTTCATTCAAATCAATGTGTTTTGATTGTTTAATGATTCGGAACAGTTAATCGGTTTCAATTATTTTGTTTAATTGTTGAAATAATTTTGTTTTGATTTTACGTTCGATCAATTGTGAATCTCTGTTCTTACGATTTTCTGGAAATTAAAACACATTTTCCCTAAATTACCCCTGGTTAGCTTAACTAAAGTATGATTAAGATGGTTAATTACCATCTTGCCACCGCCTAAATCCAATGGCTATCGATGCTTCGTATGCTTCGTATGTTTAGACGCTTTATACGTTAGCGCTGCCCGATGGAATATGTGTAATCCTAACAGCACTATTAGTAGTATTTGCATGCTGACCACCAGATTCCCCAAACCTGTATGTGTCGATTCTCAAGTCCTCGTTTCTTAATTGAACATCTACCTGCAAAACGCCACTTGGATGTGTGTAATCATGCCTTTAAGAAGCACGTGCCTTAAGAAATTAAAAGCATAATAAAATGGCAACTATTTCTAGTAAAGTGTTGGGTTAAAGAGAATTGATAAGCATTTCAACCTTAGTCGGTAAGAACGTAGTTTAATAATTTTGTTGAGATACATGTGTTGTGTGACCGACGAAAGGAATAAATATGTATAATACATATATCCATATCCATATTATATATATAGATGGGGGTAGAAATACACGGTAGCTAACGATAGAAACAAATTGTGGAAAGATATTTAAAAATGTACTAATGGGTTGACTTTCAAAAAGTTAAACAAGTGGATTAGTAATTGCAAAGCAAGTATCAATAAGATGGCGTGAAGGGCTATTTGCGTGAAGTAAGCTTAGCCAATTGGAAATTGTTGATGCAACAAAAAAGAAATTGTAAAGGAAAGATGTATATAATTAGACATTCCAAGTGAAAGAATTTTGCATGGACTGTTGAAAGACAATTGTTATGAATGCAAACTATATGTCTAACCAATGACCTTGTATATACGGATAGTCGAATTATGGATATGATGAAATCTACATGATAGGTGACATGATGTTAACGAGTTGGGACTCGTTGTGAATGAACTAAATCAATCTAAGTATGGTATGGACTTGCGAAGGAACAAGTCAAGCCGACGTATGGATGGTTGGTTAACGTTGTGAAAGGAAGGTTAGTAAATTTAGATATTTTGTGATTGTTAAATAGAAAAATTGATATGTTGAATAGTACCCACGTATGAATGAATGGTAGCTCAAGTATGATGTAGTTGGAAAGTTTGACTTTTAAAGGTCAAAAGATGATGAATTTTAGCTTAAACCCAGGGTTGTTAAGCAATGAGATATGTGTCTACTATGAGTAATGCATGAATTGAACTCACAAACAAATTAGCATGAATAGATAGGCTCTAAAAATTTACCAAAAGTGGTGGGGTGTATATGGTAGATGTACCGATTCAGTGGTTCCTATGTAATTATGCCTAACTCTCAAGTTAAGTGAGAATGAACGGGGAATGAAATGGTATGTATGCTGTGAAAGTGATAACCACGATTTAAGGATTGGGATATACGCATGTAGATAGTCTAACTAATTATGTGATTGAAGGAATTTAGAAGGCATGCTAATAGTGGAGTATTGTAGTAAACCCGAGATGGACGCCTTGTGACTAAAGAAAGAATGAAAGACTAAGTAGGATTTATGGGTTGAATATGTAACTAATCGATTTATTATGCTTAACAAATGCGATAGGCCTCTTGTAATATAAGAGCGTAAGAACAAAACATAGAAATATGTTTTGCCACAAGTAAGGTTATTTTTTTTACAATCTATATGTGGGCTTGCGACGTGGCATGAAACTTTGAATGAAATGAATAAGTAAATAAGTAACTAGAGAATTCCTGGTATGGTAGTAACGAGGGAGGTTTCGGGGACGAAACCCTCTTTAAGGGGGTAGACTTGTAACATCCCGAAAATCCGTTTCACTTATTTACGCTATTAGGCGTGAATAAGAAATGACAAGATGAATTAAATAGTAGAATGAGCCCGTACGGATAATAAAACAGGATGATAAGAATGTAGGCTATGTTCCAATATGGAAATAACCTTGTTAGTGTTATCTAAATATGTAAGTAAATAACACTAGGAATTAACTTGGTTAGTTAAGTTTCATAATAAAATGGAAGGAGGGAAATTTTAAGGGACCATTAATATAACTATTTGGTCAAAATAAGAGGATCAAGAAGACCCAATTGGGTTCATACGTATTCAGCCCTAAAGGGGCATCCTTGAGCCGAAAACCTAACCTAATAATCCCTCAATTGAAGAAGTTAATGCAAGAGATTGAAGTAATGGATGAAGGGTGTGTTCTAGAGGGTTAATCTTCAAAGATTGAGCATTGGCAAGAACCCTAACCCCCAAATTCGTGTAGGGTTCGAACCCCACATGTGGGTTTTGAGCAAATGATGTTAAATTTGTATTATTGCTTGATTGTAAGTGATATTGATCATCTCTAATGGTTTAGAGATGAGCTAATCACTAGAAATTGCTTGTTTGCAAAAGATGATGATATTGGGTTTTCATTAGAACTTTGATGTTGCTAAATTAGTTGTAAATCCATGCAATTGTAGGAATAATGTGTAGTTGATGATATGCATGTGGAAATTGGTCATGATTGGAGGTGACTATGCGTTTTAGTGGAATGCGTGTACTAGAAGCTTGTCCATTGAGCTTAGAATGTTGTACGCACACCACATGTTTGAAGAAATGTCTAGATGAGCATGATGTATGAATTTGTATGCAATACTTGACAAATATGAAAGTAATATGATAATAGATACAATTAATAGTAGGTTAACATGAGGATTGTATTAGAAGAGTATTCATGTGGGAATTTATTGAATTACTAGTGGGAAACCCGCGCGTTGCTGCGGGGCGTTCTTGTGAGATGGGAGCAAACTTGTATTTTTTTTTTGCACCATTATCTACGTAACTTTTGGTTATATAAAGAGTAGTTACACTTTTGTCCACTTATCTCTATTCACATATTTCGTTAATTTCATTTTTAAACCAACAACATAATGCCACATGACACACCCACAACAATGTCTTTATTTTTTGTTTGCCATATAGTAGGGTGTCGTGCTTCGCGGCGGGAACACGATGAATTTGTAAGTTTAAAGGTTTCCGAATACTAAACTAAGAATTAGACATTACAACACAAACTATGCAAGTGGTTCAATTTGTTCTTCACTTCACCTCGTTCCTTGGCAGACAATTGTTTGCAACGTTTATTTAAAGAGAATATTTGGCTTTGGAGTTTGTGAGTAGGGGTATAAATGGAAGAAAGTGGGTAAAATTTAGTGATTTGTACTTGTGCCTTTTCACATGCCATCTTAACTTTGACATTTTGGATATATTTGCCCATGTCTCCCTCTTTATAATGTAGTATAGATATGATTTGGTAAGAAGTGTGCGTTAGGATGTTTTATTCTATGTTTGCATAGTATGATGCACACCAAGTGTTGGTATTATATGATGTTGGCTAACCTTGGATTTGTAATTGCTAATTGTAGTATCATGGAAGCGCTAGTATGTGTCGAATGAATTCTATGTGCACCAAAGTAGTCATATCATGATATGTGTCCTGTAACATGCTAATGTAATGTTTAGGGTAAAAATTGATATGGAGTAGTATATAGATGGATGTATGTATCTAAATATTGAAAGTTGTATACTTGATAGTTGACTTTCTGAAAAGTCAACAATGTATGACTAACAAGGTTAGGCAACCCAACATGATTGTGTTATTAAGGAGATCATGTGATATATGTTAGATTATCTAGGTGTCATACATGATGGTATGTTGGATTGCTTGCTTGATAAACAAGGTGGTAGTTAATTATGTGACGTGCATATTAGTAATTGACTAATGAAAGTCATGGGAACAACTGAATGTAATATGATTGATAGTATGCATAGTTATGTATGCTAACGGAATGGTGGGAATGATGACATGAAAGGATGTGGATCACGTCAAGATAGGCTCAAGCATGGAAGGTTAATGGATCAAGAAGAGGCAAAGAAACAAAGAAGAACATGCAGGACTTGAGGTATAGTGACTTATGAACTAAGCTCTTAGGTTAGTAAATGCATGTTTATGTATTAATTTAGAATGGGAAACAAGAATGAAATGGTAACTTATAGTAAGACAAGTGAATGGATATTGTTAGTGAACAAGCATCGTTCACCATACGATAATGAAAGTAGTTGGGATAAATGGTCAACAGAGGATATTTGCTCATACCAGAGGATAGTTTAGACCAGAGGAAGAATGAGTAGAGGATATTTGTTCAGACCAGATGATAGTTTAGACCAGAGGAAGAATGAGCAGAGGATATTTGCTCATACCAGGGGATAGTTTAGACCAGAAAAAGAATGAGTAGAGGATATTTGTTCAGACCAGATGATAGTTTAGACCAGCGGAAGAATGAGCAGAGGATATTTGCTCAGACTAGAGGATAGTTTAGACCAGAGGAAGAATGAGTAGAGGATATTTGTTCAGACTAGAGGATAGTTTAGACCAGAGGAAGAATGAGTAGAGGATATTTGTTCAGACCAGAGGATAGTTTAGACTAGAGGAAGAATGAGCAGAGGATATTTGGTCAGACCAGAGGATAGTTTAGACCAGAGGAAGAATGAGTAGAGGATATTTGTTCAGGCCAGATGATAGTTTAGACCAGAGGAAGAATGAGCAGAGGATATTTGCTCATACCAGAGGATAGTTTAGACCAGAGGAAGAATGAGTAGAGGATATTTGTTCAGACCAGATGATAGTTTAGACCAGAGGAAGAATGAGCAGAGGATATTTGCTCAGACTAGAGGATAGTTTAGACTAGAGGAAGAATGAGTAGAGGATATTTGTTCAGACCAGAGGATAGTTTAGAACAGAGGAAGAATGAGTAGAGGATATTTGTTCAGACCAGAGGATAGTTTAGACTAGAGGAAGAATGAGTAGAGGATATTTGGTCAGACTAGAGGATAGTTTAGACCAGAGGAAGAATGAGCATATGATATTTGCTCAGACCAGAGGATAGTTTAGACCAAAGGAAGAATGAGCAGAGGATATTTGCTCAGACCAGAGGAAGAATGAGTAGAGGAGGTTTCCTCAGACTAGAAAGGCTTGTTAGAATTCAGTTTTCTTTTATTCAACTTGTTTAACCGTGTAAAGGGTTTGTTGATGTGCAACACTAGGTGTGCGCTACTTTGGAGCCGGATGGAGGATCAAGCTATTCTGAAGAACCGAACACGCTTGAACCTTTTTGCGATGAGGATGGTAATATAGATTAAGGTATGTACGTACGAAGGCATGGAAGTTAGAGGTGAGGATCCGAAATTCAGATTCGAACTTGCAAAAGGCGTTTGGTCATGATCATCAAGTGTTCTTGAATGTTATTTCCACATTTTGATTAATTTACATGAAGTCACTTAATGAACTAATGAAACGAGTATGAGGTGGTTGCAGGTTGTCTAGTCTACCTCACAAAGAAAGGAATGGTAGGAGATCGAGTAAGGAAACGGATTGTACGGGATCGCGATCACGTAACCTAATAAAGATGAGTCGTGTTGAATATAATAAGAAACAATGAAAGATGTGACACATATAATATTTTGCAGATATGCTTTCCAAACATTTGAGAATGTTTTTATAAAGCTAGAAATTTTCGGGTTCGTATTTCCGATGCGTATTTTTGGCTAAAAAGGTTTAGGGTGTTTCACCATATTTAAGTATGCTTAACTTATTATTTTCATAACTTGACAACTTTGTGAAAATAATAATATTTCATGTCAAAATATTACTTTTCTTGAAAACACATGGATTTTTGGTAAGCTTTGTCATAAACTAACAACTTTCAACACCATGCCTTATGTTAATGAGTTTAGAAAACATAAAATTTTCTTATAAAATTTTTGGCCATGATGGATATATATCCATATATGTTTCGGCCCTATGGGGGTGTAAACACATACTTTTACCAACTAACATATTGTATTTTAAAGCATGAGTTCACTCACTTGTTTGGGTTAGTTACAAGAGTAAACATACTAGTGAACAACTTTGTATTTAAAAGACTATGTGAAAATAAAGACACAAGTTTGAGAAAACAAATGTTATACCTCCTAGTATCTAAAGAAAAGAGGGAGTTAGGGGCCTTGTACAACTTGGTTATGCTCCTTGTACCCCTAAGAGTCCCTTGAAGGTCAATGGATATTGGTAATGACTAGAGTGTGGGTGGTGGTTTGTGATGGTGGTTTGGCCGAGTGGGGGTTCGGAGGTGGTGTGGAGGTAGTGCGAGCCAAGAAGGGAGAGGGAGAGAGGTAGGGAGGTGGTGTGTTAGTTGTTTTGGTGCACTAAACCTCACTAACCTTGGCCCTTTATATAGAAATATAAATTGGCATGGTATCATAACTTAGGAAAGGTGAAAGAGAGCATATTTCTAAATATGGATTAAGATCTTGTAAAGAAGATCTTGTAAAGGTGATTTTGGTGAGATTAGGAAGAGATCTTGGACTTGACACATGCATGTTTTCTTGGTTATAGTGGGCCGAAAATGGGGATTAGTTTGGAGGTTAGGATAAGTCAACTCCCTTGGATTTGATGCTAGATGATCATAGTGTTTGTTAGATTTGGAACATCTTAGGATTGATGTGGTAGGATCTTGTCTTTGGGGGTATGTGGGCCGAAATATTTGAGGGTGTTTGGGAGGTTATTGTTTAGTCTAAATCATCGAAGGTTGATGTATGATAAGCATGCTCATTAGTCACATTAGTGAAATCCTAGGTAGATTATGGTAGGATCATGGTGGAAGAGTTGGTTTACAAATGGGGTAAGTCAACTTAGAACTTTCCTAGATGTCACAAGATGCCTTCCTTATTAGTGTAAGGTCTAGGAATGTGATGGAGGTGACTAAAGATTGTCTTAGGAAATCTTGGTGGAAGAATAAAATGAAGGGACTTGTGTAAGAGTGGAAGACACAAACACTATCCACATATGTATATGTATGTCGTGTATATATGTATGTATATGGAGGTTACATATTTTTGGTAAGTCAACTATCATGGAATGAATACAAGGTCTAATGTTTAAGTAATTAAGGTGTAATCTTAGTGATGGAAATGATGGTTCATTAAAGGTGTAGGAGTTCAACTTTGGAAAGCACATACACACATATGCGCGTTGTGTTTGGGTGATTCCTTGCATATATTTTTAACTAATCGTATTAATAGTCACATGTGGGCGTTGTGTTTAGGTGCCACAAAATAATATATTATTGTGTGTTCAATATATATATTTTTAACTAATCGTATTAATAGTCACATGTGGGCGTTGTGTTTAGGTGCCACAAAATAATATATTATTGTGTGTTCAATATATATATTTTTAACTAATCGTATTAATAGTCACATGTGGGCGTTGTGTTTGGGTGATTCCTTGTATATGGACATTGTTTGATTTTGTCCTTGATTGAATCACAATTGAAATGTTATGTACAATTGTACGAGTTTACCAAACTAGGGTTTTTGGTATGATCTCTCTATAGCTCATGATAACTACTCAACTAGTTATAAAACTGCTCCTACTAGTAGACCTAATGCTAAGCTGTAAGCATTGAAATTGGCTTGTTGAGACCCTGTATGGCTTAATTGTATAAAACATGTAATATGAGATGTCATGCACAATGTGTACGTGTAACTAATGTACGGATATGACCAGTGATTTCGACGGGTGTCACATTCTCCCCCTGTTAGAGGAATTTTGTCCGCGAAATTTTCGGCGTTGGTCATCTGAAAGTAATGTGGGTACTTGCGTTTCATTTGGTCCTCACGCTCCCAAGTGTACTCGGGTCCGCGCTTGGAGTTCCAACGTACCTTAACTAATTTGACCTGACTGCGATGAAGTTTCTGAACCTTCCAGTCTGTTATCTCCAGTGGCTCCTCTATGAAATGGAGTTGCTTGTCAACATAGATCTCCTCTGGAGGGATGACCAATAACTCGTCAGCAAGACACTTTTTGAGATTCGAAATGTGAAATGTGTCATGCACTCCACTGAGTTCTTCGGGCAGTTTGAGCTTGTATGCAACTGGTCCGATTCGTGCAATAATCTCGAATGGACCTATGTATCTGGGATTGAGCTTCCCACGTTTTCCAAGCCTGAGTACTCCTTTCCATGGAGATACTTTGAGTAAGACTTTGTCACCCACTTGAAACTCTAAGGGCTTACGCCTTTGGTCTGCATAACTTTTCTCCCTTTCCGTGGCAGCTTTCAGTCTGTCTCGGATCTGAAAAATCTTGTCAGTCGTCTCCTGAATGAGTTCGAGACCTGTCATCTGCTTGTCCCCTACTTCTGCCCAACACACTGGGGATCGACAC
Organism: Ambrosia trifida; assembly: GCA_028751855.1. Lineage (NCBI taxonomy): Eukaryota > Viridiplantae > Streptophyta > Magnoliopsida > Asterales > Asteraceae > Ambrosia > Ambrosia trifida. Next base: position 84,904,989 of record CM054128.1, read on the forward strand.
TTGCGTCCATACAACGCTTCAAAAGGTGCTACTTTGATACTAGTGTGATAACTGTTATTGTAAGAAAATTCGAGCAACGACAAATTCGTATCCCAATTTCCTCCAAAATCGATCACCCACGCACGAAGCATATCTTCCAGTGTCTGAATGGTCCTTTCGCTTTGCTCATCGGTCCGAGGATGGTAAGCGGTACTCAAATCCAGACGGGAACCAATGGCTTATTGCAATGATTTCCAAAACCTTGAAGTAAGACGACTATCTCGATCAGAGATTATGGAGATAGGCACACCGTGTCTGGATACGATTTCATTGATGTATATTCTGGATAATTTTTCCGTCTTGTCTGTTTCCATGATGGGCAAGAAATGCGCAGACTTTGTCAGACGATCGACAATTACCCAGATTGCATCATGACCACGAGGTGTCTTTGGCAATTTGGTAATGAAGTCCATGGAAATTTACTCCCATTTCCAAACAGGAATCTCTGTTAGATGAAGCATACCTGAAGACTTCTGGTATTCGGCCTTGACCTTTGAACATGTTAAACAATGTTTGACATAGGTCGCAATGCAACCCTTGAGGTTAGGCCACCAATAGAACTCCTTGAGATCCTTGTACATCTTATCCGCACCGGGGTGTATTGAGTACTTAGACTTGTGTGCCTCATCCAGAACTATATCACACAATCCTCCATACAATGGAACCCATATTCTATTCAAGAAATATTTTGTCCCATCAGGTCTTGTCTCTAACTGATCAAACTGACTGTATAGAGCTTCATGCTCGATATTACTATCCTTGAGAGCTTCTTGCTGAGCTTGACGAATACGGGCTATGAGATTGGTATGAATGGTCATGCCCAACACACGGACACACAATGTCTTGGCACGCTCCTTTCGGCTTAATGCGTCTGCCACAATGTTTGCCTTCCCTGGATGGTACTTAATCTCACAGTCGTAGTCATTGAGTAGCTCAACCCATCGTCTTTGATGCATGTTCAGGTCTTTCTAGTCAAAGATATGTTGTAAGCTCTTATGGTCAGAAAAGATACTACACTTAGTCCCAAAGAGGTAGTGTCTCCAAATCTTGAGTGCGAACACTACTGCACCCAATTCTAAATCATGGGTTGTGTAGTTCCGTTCGTGCACCTTGAGTTGGCGTGAGGCATAGGCAATAACCTTATTCCTCTGCATTAGGACACAACCGAGACCTTGGTGAGATGCATCGTAATAAACTACAAAATCTTCAGTTCCTTCTGGCAATGAGAGAATTGGTGCACCGCATAACTTGAGCTTCAAAAGCTGGAAAGCTGATTCTTGCGAATCTCCCCATTTGAATTTCTTGTCTTTTTGGGTCAAGACTGTTAGAGACTGGGCTATTTTTGAAAAGTTCTCGATGAATCGACGATAATAGCCAGCTAACCCTAGAAATTGTAGAACTTCGGTTGGGGTATCGGGTCTAGCCCAATTTTTGATCGCTTCAATCTTGGCTGGATCGACATGTATGCCCTTTTCATTCACAACGTGACCAAGGAAGTGAACTTCACGAATCCAGAATTCGCATTTGGAAAATTTTGCATACAGTTTCTCGCTCTTAAGCAGATTGAGAATTTCCCTCAAATGTTGTTTGTGTTCCTCTTGGGTTCGTGAATAGATCAGACTGTCGTCAATGAACACAATCACGAACTTGTCGAGGTAAGGCTTACACACTCGGTTCATCAGATCCATGAACACTGCTGGTGCGTTTGTCAAACCGAACGACATTACTAGGAACTCATTATGACCATATCGCGTCCTGAAAGCAGTCTTGGGAATATCCTCCTCATGGATACGCAACTGATGATATCCTGATCTCAAGTCAATCTTCGAGTAGAAACTCGAACCTTGCAATTGATCAAACAGATCATCGATCCTGGGAAAGGGATATCGGTTCTTCACCGTGAGCTTGTTTAACTCTCTGTAATCGATGCACATGCGAATCGATCCATCCTTCTTCTTGACAAATAAGACTGTAGCTCCCCAGGGTGACAAGCTCAGTCGGATGAATCCTTTGTCAAGTAGTTCCTGCAACTGGTTGGATAGTTCCTACATCTCAGAGGGAGCTAAACGTGTCACACCCTCAAAATCCACTTGCGGAGTTTTACCGCGAGGCGCATGACAAACCAGGATCCAAGTCAACGATCACAATAAACAAATCTAAATGAACATATGCAATTTCAAAAACATAGTTTAAAATCCCCAAATACAGCGGAAGCTTATTCTCAAAACATAATCCAAAAGTAAACCAAATTATTCAATGTTCGAAAACCATGCAATCCTAACTAGACGCCGTGCAGACGCGTGCGCTCTAGTTCCGTTGTGCTACCTTAGCGACCTGAGAAAACATGTAAGAGTTACGTCAGCACAAAAATGCTGGTGAGTTCACAGGTTTGTAATTAAAGTACCAAGTTCAACCTGTCCATACTATATCAATTTGCAAACCAAAGTACGCTAGCTAGGCGTATGTTTTGTTACTTCTACGATTGGAAAACCATTACTAACTCGCAAACCAGATGTCGTGCCCGAATAGTAAACCTGTTCCTGTTTGAGACAATATGCACTCGCCGACCCTCCAAGCCGACGAGCGGGGTTGGTCACTCCCAATAGATCTATTCACATTTCCCCGTTGTGCTAACCCGCACATTCATGGTTTCCCCTGGGACTACCAAAGATCGTATAGTAAACCATAGAAACCCATAGTATGACAGTTGTTACCAAAACATAAGTTTAACACATGTTTTCTCCCCCCAAAAGTGAAACCAGTTAAAAGAGGGGCCGTAAACTCACCTTAACGTGCAAGCAAAGAATCCGAACAGCAAGTAATATATGCTACCGACACCCTAATAACAGTGTCATTAAGTGAGTATAGGCGTAATATCATTACACCATATAACTCGTTTGTCCAAGGCGTTTTAAATGTTCAAAAGTGTGTATGCGACGCCTAGTGATTCTACATGCAATAGTAAACCCTACGGACTCGTTGGTTAATGAGTTGGTTACCATTAGTTTCTACATCCCGTATGTGTCACAAACAAGTGTACTTCAGTTATATGTCAATTCCAGATCACCTAAGACCTCAATTAATCACATAAGCACATAATACACAATCTGTGTTTTCAGGACAGATTGTGCGCCATCAAAACGAATTCATTTAAAATAGTAAATCAATAAGTTATCCTCCCAATTTTTTACTGAATTTTCTTTGGGATTCACTTGACAATACCTATTTTTGTTTAGTCTTAAATCCAAACACAAAAATAATTAAAATTCATCTAACTCAGCTATGTTCAGAAAACCCTCCTAACAGGTCAGTTTGGTAAATAATTTCCCAAAAATTGTGTATTCATCCAAACAGGATGAATCTACTTGGAAAACTTGCAAAACTCCAATATTAACCTTCTGTAAAAAATTCAAAAGCCAACTCTTTATAAAACTTGAGTTATGATGTTTCAAAGTTGACTCAGTTTGACACCCGAAATTCTGATCTGACCTATTTTCAATGAAAATTCCAAAAACGACTCATCCAACGTCCAAAAAACATGATCTTACCCATTATGAAAATCTAAGACCAGGTGTGACCTAATCATGCAAGGAAAATACTAAAATCATTGTGTTAGGGCCGTGTTACAGCTCCTACAAGTTCAACTAATCATTCTGTCCAGATTTTAGTTTCGCCTAAATCATACTTTACTCGCCTACCGTGTGCATAAAAACAATTAACAACCATCAATCATCAACACACAACATTCCTAATAGCTATTCCCATCAGATTCTATTATTAAACATGTCAAGATCAAAGCTTTAAGGATCAAAACACCAATAACTTGCGCAACAAGTATCCTATGATGTTACTAAGCGTTTATTAATATGTTTAATCCGTTTAATCTTCAAAAAGACTCATGTTTTAATGTTTCTTAAACCCATTCAGACCTGGACAAACTTGTTATATGATTTTTATAGTAAAAACATAAGGTAAAAGCGTAAGAAATCATAAGTTATACCCTTAGCTCTTCAAATCAATCAATCGCGCGCCTTGGAGCCTCCCAATTGATGATCTTGAGCCTTAGCAGGAGTTTTTGGAGTGAAATATTCGTGTGGGGCAGTAAGTGGGCGATTAGGGTTGAGTATGGGGGTTGCATGGGAGTTAAGGATGCTTAAATATGAGTTTGAGGCGGTTTAGACCCGTCAGGGAGATTCGAGCGGCCGCTCGGAGCCTGTGAGCGGCCGCTCACAGGTCCGAGGCGCGCGCTTTTGCTTCGTTTCGCCTCCCGACGCGTTATCCATCGACGTTTTCGTTATTTCGGACCGTAACAAGTGTAACCCCATGCGTTAAGACCCTAATCAACCTCATGCTCCACTTTTAATGATTTTTATTAACGTGTTCGGTTTAGGTTCACATAATCACGTATGGTTTTCACATAAGTTTGTCAGATATCACCGAGACACATAAGTTTATTATTCACCAACGTCCGAGGTTCACTAATCATGTAATCACATATTAACTCACAACAATGCACGTATGTCCTATCTAGCTATCTAGCTCACCCTAGTTAAGTATAATATACGCGTGACTCGCTAAGGTAGACTTTAATCTAGACAACGTTTTTAACCAGAATTTGCCGGGTGTCACATCATCCCCACGTTAAAAGAATTTTTGTCCCGAAAATTGCACAAGTACCAAAAGGAATAACAAAAGAAACAGACAAAAGATAGAAACCAAGAGAGAGATTTACCCGAGTTGTCACATCATCCCCACGTTAAAAAGGAATCTCGCCCCGAGATTCATTCAGCTGCAGTGGTAACATATCTCGATTCGAACGCTTCCTTAGGAAAGAGATGAGGATACTTAGACTTCATCTGATCCTCCCGTTCCCAAGTGTACTCTGGTCCCCGGTTCGAGTTCCAGCGAACCTTAACAATGCGAATCTTGCTATGACATAGGCTACGAATCTTGTAATCAAGAATCTCAACAGGTTCCTCCACAATCCGAAGACGATCATCAACCTTGATCTCTTCCAGTGGAACAATAAGAGACTCGTCAGCCAGAAACTTCTTTAAGTTGGATACATGGAAGACGTTATGTACGTTGCCGAGCTCCGTCGGTAAATCAAGACGATATGCCACCGGTCCAATCCGTTCCAGGATTGTAAATGGGCCGACATACCGAGGGTTGAGTTTGCCACGCTTCCCAAAGCGTATGACGCCCTTCCACGGTGAAACTTTCAGAAGTACTTTGTCATCAACTTGGAATTCCAATGGCTTGCGACGCTGATCGGCATAACTCTTCTGCCGATCCCGTGCCGCTGCCAACCGGTTACGAATCTGTACGATCTTTTCCGAAGTTTCGTACACTAGCTCAGGCCCAGTGAGTTGACTCTCACCCACCTCAGCCCAACAAAGAGGAGACCGGCATTTCCGCCCGTACAGTGCCTCGAACGGAGCTGCCTTGATGCTCGTGTGGTAACTGTTGTTGTAAGAGAATTCTACTAACGGTAGGTGGGCTTCCCAACTTTTGCCAAAATCGATCGCACATGCCCGCAACATGTCTTCTAAGGATTGAATCGTGCGTTCACTCTGACCGTCAGTCTGTGGGTGATAAGCGGTACTCATGTCTAGCTGGGTACCCAAAGCCTTGTGCAAAGACTTCCAGAAGTGAGAAGTAAAGTGGGAGTCACGATCCGAAATAATAGAAACTGGCACCCCGTGCTTAGAAACAACTTCCTTCAGATAAAGACGAGCCAAACGATCCATGGTGTCGGTCTCCTTAATAGCGAGAAAATGGGCTGATTTCGTCAACCGATCAACAATCACCCATATCTTATCATTCCCGCTCGGTGACTTAGGTAGTTGCGTGACAAAATCCATTGTAATCCGTTCCCATTTCCACTCCGGAATTTCAGGTTGTTGCAAGAGACCCGACGGTTTTTGGTATTCCACCTTGACTTTAGCACAGGAAAGCATTTGCTCACGTATGAGGCTATATCCAACCTCATGTTTGGCCACCAGTAAAGCACCTTTAGATCTTGGTACATCTTATCCGAACCAGGATGAATAGAATACCGGGACTTGTGAGCCTCATCTAAAACAAGCTCCTGAAGTCCCCCAAATAAAGGAACCCATATGCGTTCTGCGAAGTAGTGCAGGCCATCAGGCCTTCGCTCGAGGTGCTTGTCGGCACCGTGCATAGTCTCAGCTTTAAGGTTTTCCTCCTTCAAAGCTTCTAACTGAGCAGAACGGAGTTGGTCAGGTAGAGAGGAATGAATGGTGAGCTGCAACGCCCGAACGCGACGAGGATTAATTGATTCCTTCCTGCTCAAGGTGTCTGCTACTACATTCGCTTTGCCAGGATGGTACTTAATGGCGCAATCATAGTCATTCAGGAGTTCAATCCAACGACGCTGTCGTATGTTCAAATGTTGTTGGTCGAAAATATGTTGAAGACTCTTGTGATCGGTGTAGATGGTGCATTTGGTACCGTACAAGTAATGTCTCCAAATTTTCAACGCGAAAACCACTGCACCCAATTCCAAGTCATGGGTGGTGTAGTTCCTCTCGTGCACCTTGAGTTGCCGAGAAGCATACGCAATCACTTTCTCGCGTTGCATCAACACGCAACGGAGACCATGAATAGAAGCATCACAATAAACAACGAAATCATCAGGGCCTTCAGGCAAGGACAAAATAGGAGCAGAACAAAGTTTAGACTTCAGTTTTTGAAATGCTGACTCTTGTGGTTCACCCCAGGCGAATTTTCTATCCTTCTGAGTAAGAGTGGTGAGGGGTTGAGCGATCTTCGAGAACCCCTTAATGAAACGACGATAATAGCCCGCAAGGCCTAGGAATTGCCGCACCTCAGTTGGCGTCTTTGGTGCTTCCCAGTCCTTGATCGCTTTGATCTTAGCTGGATCGACATGAATTCCTAGTTCATTAACCACATGTCCTAGGAACTGAACTTCGCGTAACCAAAAGTCACACTTTGAGAACTTAGCGTAAAGTTGTTCCCGTCGCAAAAGTTCCAAAACCAAGCGCAGGTGTTCCTCGTGTTCGGTCTTGTTCTTGGAGTAAATCAGGATGTCATCAATAAACACGATGACGAACTTGTCAAGATACGGTTTGCAAACGCGGTTCATCAAACCCATGAAAACCGCCGGTGCGTTTGTGAGACCGAAAGGCATGACCAAGAACTCAAAATGGCCATAACGTGTACGAAAGGCAGTCTTTGCAACGTCAGCTTCCCTTACGCGCAACTGGTGATAACCGGACCTCAAATCAATCTTAGAGTAGTAGCTAGAACCCTGGAGTTGGTCGAATAGATCATCAATACGTGGAAGAGGATAACGGTTCTTGATGGTCACTTTGTTCAATTCTCTGTAATCCACACACAATCGAAAATTTCCATCCTTCTTCTTAACGAACAGAATCGGGGCTCCCCAAGGGGAAGAACTTGGTCTAATGAAACCCTTGTCCATGAGTTCCTGTAACTGACTGGACAATTCCTGCATCTCGGGAGGTGCAAGACGGTAGGGGGCCTGAGCAATAGGAGCAGCTCCCGGTACAAGATCAATACTGAACTCAACCTGACGATGTGGAGGAAGACCAGATAAATCATCGGGAAATACATCAGGAAACTCGCGTACAACAGGAATATCGTCGATCTTCTTCTCATCGGTAGAGGAAACAGATAAAAGTGCCAAAACGGCCGAATAACCCTTTCGAAGATACTTAAGGGCTTTCATGCTGGAGATGAGATTTAGCGGAGCACCGCCCTTGATACCGTACACAGAAAGGAATTCTCCATCAGGGAGGGGAATCCGAATAATCTTGTCGTAACAAACGATCTCAGCGCGATACAAAGACAACCAATCCATGCCTACAACAACGTCAAAACTACCCAAAGGTACCGGCATAAGGTCGATGGGGAAAGACAAACCCGACAACTCTAGTTGACACTCCCGAAGGATACAAGTAGCTTCAATCTTTTTACCGTCAGCCAACTCAATTACATACTTAGCCTCTAATGGCTCGGGTACTACATCTAGCAGTCGACTAACTTCCATAGATATAAAACTTTTATCGGCACCGGAATCAAATAAAACACTAACAGAGCGATTATTGAGAAGGAATGTACCGGTAACTGTGTCAGGATCCTGTCTAGCCTCTGCGGCTCCAATGACGAAGGCACGTGCATTCCTGCCACCGCCCCCGTTGTTCCCGTTACCGTTTCTATCCCTCATATCCCCGCCCTGCTTCAGTTTTGGGCACTCCTTCTTGTAATGCCCAGTCTCCCCACAGTTGTAACAACCCTGTTTTCCCGTAGTTCCTTGAGCAGTAGGAGCCGGGGTAGTACTTGGGGCCTGGGTCGATGGAAGTGTCGCCCGACAATCTTTAGCAAAATGCCCAAGTCGCTGGCAGCGATGGCAACGATTACGGTCGCAGTCCCCCTGATGATGACGCCCACATTTGTTGCACTTAGGTAATTTCCCCGCATAACCACCTGGTTTGGTACCAGAAGAAGAAGAACCCCCGCTATCGAATCTCTTACCCTGTTGTGCTGGTGCTGGCACAGATCCTTTCCCCTCATTATCCCATTTACGCTTGTTATTCTCCGGGGCCATGACAGTCGAACCCTTAGCAGGCAAGATACCCTCATTCACCTTCAAGTTTGTCATCCTGTGAGCCGATCGGACCACCTCTGAGTATATAGGAAGATTCCCCGCAGCCACCAACCCTGCGATCTCTGGTACTAGCCCCGAGATATAGTGTTCAATCCTCCTGTATTCTGGCACATGCAGATCAGGACACAGCACTGCTAACTCATTACGCCTTACCGTATACTTTTCAATCTCTGACCCGGTCATCTTGAGGTTCCACACCTCATGCTCTAGCTTCTGAATTTCTTCCCTTGGACAGTACTCTCGCTTCAGTAGTTGAACAAAATTTTCCCAAGGCATAGCATAAGCCTCCCCTATACCCATATTCTGGGTGATATTGTTCCACCAGGTCAAAGCAACATCCTGGAATAACGCAGCAGCATACTTGACTCGATCCTCTGGGAGACAGTTGCACATCAGAAACACTGACTCCACCTTTTCCAGCCACCTGAGCAAGATCACCGCACCCTCAGTGCCAGAGAATTCATGGGGCTTACAGTCCCGAAACATCTTGTAGGTACACATAGGTGGGGGTGGGTTAACAGGACCACCTGAAATGAAACTCATGAGAAACCACGAAGGATGTAACAAAGTTCACCAATGAGGCAAAAGTGGATAAGTCAACTTACCACCACCATTGTGCCCTAACTGAAAGGCAGCTTGCAGCAAGTTGTTTAGATCTTCTTGTGTTAGGTTTACACCTCCACGACCACCACCACCACGACCACCACCACGTCCACCAGCGCGGCCACCTCCACGTCCTCCTCATACTCCAGACATGATTCTGACAAAAAGGACGAGAAAATTTAGTTTCACAGCTAATGGTAACCACTAGCGTTCACAAGATCAAAGCTAGATCCAACCCAGGACTATCCATTCAAACCCAGAGCTCATTAGGGCTTTCATGCATTTCGGTTTATGATTTTGTGTGCACCCAAAATGATAAACCGCTCTACATGGTCCTCCAAGTGTTCTCCTAGTTCAAAGTTCAAATCATCGAACATAGACTCTTAGCTATACACCGTAATGCTACGGTAGTTTATGGCAAGTGTTTCTATTGGAGTATGAAAGGGAGATGTTCGAGCCTTGGACAAATCTCAAGAGTACACGATTTACCCCAATATACCACACTGCCTAGAGAGCAAGTAACCCGACCTAAGATAGAACGGATGATGTAACATAGGAAGGTCAGATGATTTAGAGACACTCCGACAAGGCTATACGTAATCCACCATAATGTTTAGTACTATGTGATCGTCTAGTGTGTGCGACTCGGCTATAGACTAGACTCTACATGCAGTCCTAGTTCACTATAACCATTGGCTCTGATACCAATCTGTCACACCCTCAAAATCCACTTGCGGAGTTTTACCGCGAGGCGCATGACAAACCAGGATCCAAGTCAACGATCACAATAAACAAATCTAAATGAACATATGCAATTTCAAAAACATAGTTTAAAATCCCCAAATACAGCGGAAGCTTATTCTCAAAACATAATCCAAAAGTAAACCAAATTATTCAATGTTCGAAAACCATGCAATCCTAACTAGACGCCGTGCAGACGCGTGCGCCCTAGTTCCGTTGTGCTACCTTAGCGACCTGAGAAAACATGTAAGAGTTACGTCAGCACAAAAATGCTGGTGAGTTCACAGGTTTGTAATTAAAGTACCAAGTTCAACCTGTCCATACTATATCAATTTGCAAACCAAAGTACGCTAGCTAGGCGTATGTTTTGTTACTTCTACGATTGGAAAACCATTACTAACTCGCAACCCAGATGTCGTGCCCGAATAGTAAACCTGTTCCTGTTTGAGACAATATGCACTCGCCGACCCTCCAAGCCGACGAGCGGGGTTGGTCACTCCCAATAGATCTATTCACATTTCCCCGTTGTGCTAACCCGCACATTCATGGTTTCCCCCGGGACTACCAAAGATCGTATAGTAAACCATAGAAACCCATAGTATGACAGTTGTTACCAAAACATAAGTTTAACACATGTTTTCTCCCCCAAAAAGTGAAACCAGTTAAAAGAGGGGCAGTAAACTCACCTTAACGTGCAAGCAAAGAATCCGAACAACAAGTAATATATGCTACCGACACCCTAATAACAGTGTCATTAAGTGAGTATAGGCGTAATATCATTACACCATATAACTCGTTTGTCCAAGGCGTTTTAAATGTTCAAAAGTGTGTATGCGACGCCTAGTGATTCTACATGCAATAGTAAACCCTACGGACTCGTTGGTTAATGAGTTGGTTACCATTAGTTTCTACATCCCGTATGTGTCACAAACAAGTGTACTTCAGTTATATGTCAATTCCAGATCACCTAAGACCTCAATTAATCACATAAGCACATAATACACAATCTGTGTTTTCAGGACAGATTGTGCGCCATCAAAACGAATTCATTTAAAATAGTAAATCAGTAAGTTATCCTCCCAAATTTTTACTGAATTTTCTTTGGGATTCACTTGACAATACCTATTTTTGTTTAGTCTTAAATCCAAACACAAAAAATAATTAAAATTCGTCTAACTCAGCTATGTTCAGAAAACCCTCCTAACAGGTCAGTTTGGTAAATAATTTCCCAAAAATTGTGTATTCATCCAAACAGGATGAATCTACTTGGAAAACTTGCAAAACTCCAATATTAACCTTCTGTAAAAATTTCAAAACCCAACTCTTTATAAAACTTGAGTTATGATGTTTCAAAGTTGACTCAGTTTGACACCCGAAATTCTGATCTGACCTATTTTCAATGAAAATTCCAAAAACGACTCATCCAACGTCCAAAACACATGATCTTACCCATTATGAAAATCTAAGACCAGGTGTGACCAAATCATGCAAGGAAAATACTAAAATCATTGTGTTAGGGCCGTGTTACAGCTCCTACAAGTTCAACTAATCATTCTGTCCAGATTTTAGTTTCACCTAAATCATACTTTACTCGCCTACCGTGTGCATAAAAACAATTAACAACCATCAATCATCAACACACAACATTCCTAATACCTATTCCCATCAGATTCTATTATTAAACATGTCAAGATCAAAGCTTTAAGGATCAAAACACCAATAACTTGCGCAACAAGTATCCTATGATGTTACTAAGCGTTTATTAATATGTTTAATCCGTTTAATCTTCAAAAAGACTCATGTTTTAATGTTTCTTAAACCCATTTAGACCTGGACAAACTTGTTATATGATTTTTATAGTAAAAACATAAGGTAAAAGCGTAAGAAATCATAAGTTATACCCTTAGCTCTTCAAATCAATCAATCGCGCGCCTTGGAGCCTCCCAATTGATGATCTTGAGCCTTAGCAGGAGTTTTTGGAGTGAAATATTCGTGTGGGGCAGTAAGGGGGCGATTAGGGTTGAGTATGGGGGTTGCATGGGGGTTAAGGATGCTTAAATATGAGTTTGAGACGGTTTAGACCCGTCAGGGAGATTCGAGCGGCCGCTCGGAGCCTGTGAGCGGCCGCTCACAGGTCCGAGGCGCGCGCTTTTGCTTCGTTTCGCCTCCCGACGCGTTATCCATCGACGTTTTCGTTATTTCGGACCGTAACAAGTGTAACCCCATGCGTTAAGACCCTAATCAACCTCATGCTCCACTTTTAATGATTTTTATTAACGTGTTCGGTTTAGGTTCACATAATCACGTATGGTTTTCACATAAGTTTGTCAGATATCACCGAGACACATAAGTTTATTATTCACCAATGTCCGAGGTTCACTAATCATGTAATCACATATTAACTCACAACAATGCACGTATGTCCTATCTAGCTATCTAGCTAACCCTAGTTAAGTATAATATACGCGTGACTCGCTAATGTAGACTTTAATCTAGACAACGTTGTTAACCAGAATTTGCCGGGTGTCACATCATCCCTACGTTAAAAGAATTTTTGTCCCGAAAATTGCACAAGTACCAAAAGGAATAACAAAAGAAACAGACAAAAGATAGAAACCAAGAGAGAGATTTACCCGAGTTGTCACATCATCCCCATGTTAAAAAGGAATCTCGCCCCGAGATTCATTCAGCTGCAGTGGTAACATATCTCGATTCGAACGCTTCCTTAGGAAAGAGATGAGGATACTTAGACTTCATCTGATCCTCCCGTTCCCAAGTGTACTCTGGTCCCCGGTTCGAGTTCCAGCGAACCTTAACAATGCGAATCTTGCTATGACGTAGGCTACGAATCTTGTAATCAAGAATCTCAACAGGTTCCTCCACAATCCGAAGACGATCATCAACCTTGATCTCTTCCAGTGGAACAATAAGAGACTCGTCAGCCAGACACTTCTTTAAGTTGGATACATGGAAGACGTTATGTACGTTGCCGAGCTCCGTCGGTAAATCAAGACGATATGCCACCGGTCCAATCCGTTCCAGGATTGTAAATGGGCCGACATACCGAGGGTTGAGTTTGCCACGCTTCCCAAAGCGTATGACGCCCTTCCACGGTGAAACTTTCAGAAGTACTTTGTCATCAACTTGGAATTCCAATGGCTTGCGACGCTGATCGGCATAACTCTTCTGCCGATCCCGTGCCGCTGCCAACCGGTTACGAATCTGTACGATCTTTTCCGAAGTTTCGTACACTAGCTCAGGCCCAGTGAGTTGACTCTCACCCACCTCAGCCCAACAAAGAGGAGACCGGCATTTCCGCCCGTACAGTGCCTCGAACGGAGCTGCCTTGATGCTCGTGTGGTAACTGTTGTTGTAAGAGAATTCTACTAACGGTAGGTGGGCTTCCCAACTTTTGCCAAAATCGATCGCACATGCCCGCAGCATGTCTTCTAAGGTTTGAATCGTGCGTTCACTCTGACCGTCAGTCTGTGGGTGATAAGCGGTACTCATGTCTAGCTGGGTACCCAAAGCCTTGTGCAAAGACTTCCAGAAGTGAGAAGTAAAGTGGGAGTCACGATCCGAAATAATAGAAACTGGCACCCCGTGCTTAGAAACAACTTCCTTCAGATAAAGACGAGCCAAACGATCCATGGTGTCGGTCTCCTTAATAGCGAGAAAATGGGCTGATTTCGTCAACCGATCAACAATCACCCATATCTTATCATTCCCGCTCAGTGACTTAGGTAGTTGCGTGACAAAATCCATTGTAAACCGTTCCCATTTCCACTCCGGAATTTCAGGTTGTTGCAAGAGACCCGACGGTTTCTGGTATTCCACCTTGACTTTAGCACAGGTCAAGCATTTGCTCACGTATGAGGCTATATCCGACCTCATGTTTGGCCACCAGTAAAGCACCTTTAGATCTTGGTACATCTTATCTGAACCAGGATGAATAGAATACCGGGACTTGTGAGCCTCATCTAAAACAAGCTCCTGAAGTCCCCCAAATAAAGGAACCCATATGCGTTCTGCGAAGTAGTGCAGGCCATCAGGCCTTCGCTCGAGGTGCTTGTCGGCACCGTGCATAGTCTCAGCTTTAAGGTTTTCCTCCTTCAAAGCTTCTAACTGAGCAGAACGGAGTTGGTCAGGTAGAGAGGAATGAATGGTGAGCTGCAACGCCCGAACGGGACGAGGATTAATTGATTCCTTCCTGCTCAAGGTGTCTGCTACTACATTCGCTTTTCCAGGATGGTACTTAATGGCGCAATCATAGTCGTTCAGGAGTTCAATCCAACGACGCTGTCGTATGTTCAAATGTTGTTGGTCGAAAATATGTTGAAGACTCTTGTGATCGGTGTAGATGGTGCATTTGGTACCGTACAAGTAATGTCTCCAAATTTTCAACGCGAAAACCACTGCACCCAATTCCAAGTCATGGGTGGTGTAGTTCCTCTCGTGCACCTTGAGTTGCCGAGAAGCATACGCAATCACTTTCTCGCGTTGCATCAACACGCAACCGAGACCATGAATAGAAGCATCACAGTAAACAACGAAATCATCAGGGCCTTCAGGCAAGGACAAAATAGGAGCAGAACAAAGTTTAGACTTCAGTTTTTGAAATGCTGACTCTTGTGGTTCACCCCAGGCGAATTTTCTATCCTTCTGAGTAAGAGTGGTGAGGGGTTGAGCGATCTTCGAGAACCCTTTAATGAAACGACGATAATAGCCCGCAAGGCCTAGGAATTGCCGCACCTCAGTTGGCGTCTTTGGTGCTTCCCAGTCCTTGATTGCTTCGATCTTAGCTGGATCGACATGAATTCCTAGTTCATTAACCACATGTCCTAGGAACTGAACTTCGCGTAACCAAAAGTCACACTTTGAGAACTTAGCGTAAAGTTGTTCCCGTCGCAAAAGTTCCAAAACCAAGCGCAGGTGTTCCTCATGTTCGGTCTTGTTCTTGGAGTAAATCAGGATGTCATCAATAAACACGATGACGAACTTGTCAAGATACGGTTTGCAAACGCGGTTCATCAATTCCATGAAAACCGCCGGTGCGTTTGTGAGACCGAAAGGCATGGCCAAGAACTCAAAATGGCCATAACGTGTACGAAAGGCAGTCTTTGCAACGTCAGCTTCCCTTACGCGCAACTGGTGATAACCGGACCTCAAATCAATCTTAGAGTAGTAGCTAGAACCCTGGAGTTGGTCGAATAGATCATCAATACGTGGAAGAGGATAACGGTTCTTGATGGTCACTTTGTTCAATTCTCTGTAATCCACACACAATCGAAAACTTCCATCCTTCTTCTTAACGAACAGAATCGGGGCTCCCCAAAGGGGAAGAACTTGGTCTAATGAAACCCTTGTCCAAGAGTTCCTGTAACTGACTGGACAATTCCTGCATCTCGGGAGGTACAAGACGGTAGGGGGCCCGAGCAATAGGAGCAGCTCCCGATACAAGATCAATACTGAACTCAACCTGACGATGGGGAGGAAGACCAGATAAATCATCGAGAAATACATCAGGAAACTCGCGTACAACAGGAATATCGTCGATCTTCTTCTCATCGGTAGAGGAAACAGATAAAAGTGCCAAAACGGCCGAATAACCCTTTCGAAGATACTTAAGGGCTTTCATGCTGGAGATGAGATTTAGCGGAGCACCGCCCTTGATACCGTACACAGAAAGGAATTCTCCATCAGGGAGGGGAATCCGAATAATCTTGTCGTAACAAACGATCTCTGCGCGATACAAAGACAACCAATCCATGCCTACAACAACGTCAAAACTACCCAAAGGTACCGGCATAAGGTCGATGGGGAAAGACAAACCCGACAACTCTAGTTGACACTCCCGAAGGATACAAGTAGCTTCAATCTTTTTACCGTCAGCCAACTCAATTACATACTTAGCCTCTAATGGCTCGGGTACTACATCTAGCAGTCGACTAACTTCCATAGATATAAAACTTTTATCGGCACCGGAATCAAATAAAACACTAACAGAGCGATTATTGAGAAGGAATGTACCGGTAACTGTGTCAGGATCCTGTCTAGCCTCTGCGGCTCCAATGACGAAGGCACGTGCATTCCTGCCACCGCCCCCGTTGTTCCCGTTACCGTTTCTATCCCTCACATCCCCGCCCTGCTTCAGTTTTGGGCACTCCTTCTTGTAATGGTCTTTCAGCTTGGGGCAGTCCCTCTTGAAAATGGTCTGTGGCACCACATTCGAAACATCTCGGTTTTCCATCATTGTTCACAACCGCCTTGGACCGGCATTGCACTGTGGGATATCCCATCCGCTTGCACTTCTCGCACTTGATGCTGTCACACGTCCCCACGTGATGGTACTTGCATTTGTTGCAAAAAGGGTGGGGCCCGTTGTATGGCTTGCAAGTTTCAGTAGCGGTGGTAGCAAAAACTTTGATGGTTTCGGGCTTCTTGTTGGAATTGCCTTCCGAACTTCTCCCTTTCTTGAAATGGGACCACTTGCGCTTGTTTCCAGAACTTTCACCCTTGCCGGATTCCTTTTGGGTCAAGGAACCCATGCGAACTGCGTCATCAGTGAGACTGTGCGCAAGAGTGACAGCGTGCTGGATGGAAGCTGGAGCAGCAGTGGTAACCATGCTACGAATCTTAGGAGAAAGTCCCCAGATGTATCTCTCTACCCGCTTGTACTCAGGGGTAACCATGTGGGGAACCAAGCGAGAAAGCTCATGAAATCGGGTGGTATAGGCTGCGATGTCCGCCCCGCTCATGGATAAGTTCGAGAACTCAGTTTCCAACTTCTGCAGTTCACTCCGCGGGCAATACTTATCCATCAACATCGATTTCAGCTTGGTCCACGAGAGATTATAGGCAGCTTCACGACCCAAGGTCTGCTCTTGCAGGTTCCACCATGTCAATGCTTCATCTTGGAAGGTGCAAGTGACATACTTGATCTTTTGTTCCTCTGAACAACCACTGATATCAAGTACTGACTCAGTTTTCTCGCTCCAACGGAATATACCAATTGCACCTTCTGACCCACGAAAGTTCCAAGGCTTGCATGCCATGAAAGTCTTGTAGGAACACCCACGCACGGTATTCTCTACTTCCGTGGAGTCAGAATGAATGGTTGATCAGTCGATGGAGTCGGCATAAGATAAGATCAAGACTAAGAAGGGATAGGCATAAGCTTTACCAGTCTCGGGATCCTGGGTTCTACGTCGGCCTGCTGCACCCGAACCGCCACTGGAATTGGCGCGGTTCGCTTCATGTTGCGCAATATCCTCCGCGATTACCCTGGCTAAATCCACTGAGGCGGTTGGAAAAGCTTCCCCCTTAGAAGTCGATCGAGTAGTTCTTTTGGGAGGCATATTCTTTTAATACATAAGATTAAAAGAATGAGACACATATCACTGTATAATATTGTCAAGATATGCACCAATCAAAACAACTATACAATCAACACGAAAGACAAACACGATCATAAATGCACGACACGACACAACAACAGTATAGGAAACCAAATATCAAACTTTCATAGAAATTTTAACATACTTGATGGAATTTTGTTTCTGCATACAAAGTAAATGGCATACTGCCTTACAAGTTTTAAACTACTACTACTAGTACAATACATGATAACCTACGGGGATGGGGGTGGGAAAGCAGCAGACAAGGCTGCAACAGCTGCAGTTATCCTCATCTCGAGATCGTCAACTCTAGCCTCAAGCTCGGTGACACGCTCCTCTGCTGCGACGCATCCCTGATCCGCCTCGTACATACATGTACCCGACTCAGCTAGGCGATAGAGGATGGGATCCCTAGTATTACCGGTCAGGTATAGGTCATCCTCAATCCCCTGGACTCTCTCACGTAACACCCCTACCTCTGTGTCGTGACGCCCAATCATGTCCCGAACAGAGTAGTGGAAGTGGCGCACAGGAGCTGACTCGAAACCAGTGGGTAACGAAGTGTCAGAGGATGGCTAGGATGACTCACCGACCTCGAAGGTAGAAGGGACCTCACTGTCGGTGTCCTCATCGGAGTAGGCTAGAAAACCGTCAACAGTCGGCAAGTAAGTCCTCTTACGAGCCTGTGATCTCCGACGTAGCTTCTTCTTGGGTAGCTGTGGTGCCTCTGGTGCTGGGGGTGGGGGTCTGCAGGTGCTGGAGGCTTAGGGTCAACCTGGGCAGGAGCCTCAACTAGAGCGATAGGAGCCGGGGAGGAAGTACTCATTTTTGAGGTGTGTACATCAGACGTACACCACCCGGACACGGGCGATAAGAGCGGAACGATGGCATCCTAGTCTCTGGATACGGTAATGGTGCATCCTCCTGCTGTGCCTCTCCAGCGGGCACAACATCCTCGTCGTCTGAGACAACGTGGTCCACATGCATGTGGTCCTCCTCGACATCCGAGTCGCTGGAATCGGCTCATAACCCTGCTGAATGTCGGCGGCTGGAGGGCTGTCGGGTACAACCTCCTCTTCAGAATCGGAGATGATGATAGGGTCCTCGTTGTGTGCCATGATCCTGGATATCAATGAACACACGTGTGTGTCAGAAAGTATGTAGTGTACTTAATATATCTACTAATGTGTGAAGTATGTAACTGGCATGGAACTTGCGTAGCGCATAAGGATACTTGCTGTGTTTCTTTCCTTTGGAAAAACATTTCAAAAATTAATTTCTTTTGTTTATATTATAGTTTGACTCAAAATAATCTCAGTTCGCTATAACCTTGTGCTTCGATAACGCTCTGTCACACCCCGCCTAAGGTGGAAACATGGAGTGCAACTGAAATGATTTTCCAAGCACAAAATTCACATGAGCATTATTTAATAAAACAGGAATTACCATTTAAAACATTCAAGTCTTACAAAACATAACATTAATTGTTTGGATTAGAAACCATTGTTTAAAGTGTTTAGATCAAAATATCACAACAATAGTTTAAAAGATGGTATCCCTAAAATGCTCGCACGCGACTCCCAAGTTCCATGCTCCATGCTAATTTCCTGAAAAACATGCATGAAAAATATATGGGTCAACATAAAGTGGGTGAGTTCACAGGTTTTTGCATGTTGGACCTGTAATCCCAAATCCGACTAAATTACTGCCTAGCTAGGGCAATAATTAATATGTGATTTGACATGAGCCCATAACCAAACCTTGACATGTTGTGCCTCGCCCATTGTACACTCAAGACAATGAATAAATGTGAAATACTAGCACTCTTTTGATATCTGTCATCCGGTTAGAGCGACTGACTAAGAGTGGGGTGTCAACCCAATAGATCTTTTCTGGTGTTTCATGGCTAAGTCCATAGCTAATGGTTATGGTATGATGTATGACACGAGGGCTTAATGGATCTTGAACCTTGATGTCTCATGTTCACATAATAGTCATGTATGTAACTGAAAACTGAACATTGTACGCATGTTTTTCCCCCGGAAAAATGTAAAAATAGTAAAAAGGGGCTGTGAAACTCACCTTATGGTATGTCTTGGAAATGAACTAATGAATATGAGCTAGAGAGATCGACCTATGTGTCCTATGTAAAAGAGACATCTTAGGTCTATGTTACTTGTACTGTCTACAAGTTGTTCTCTTGTTACGATTGTCCTTGTAACTTAACTCTTTAAGTTAAATGTGTCTTTGATGGAAATATTTACATATTTAATGACTTATTTGTCAAAGGATACAATGTTTACCCTTTTAAATGTTCCACATTAGGGTTTCTAATGTAGTATTTTCCAAAATATGAACTTCATGGTTTTGCGTTGAAAGATTCACCCTCTTTATGTAAACTAGTAATCTTGACAAAAAGATAGCTTAGTTTCTTGGAAAAACACCACTTTTACTTGTGAAAAACAAGTGTTGTATACACTTTGATGTGCTCATGTGTTGAAGGTTTTACAACTTTTGTCTTGTCATGTGTATAGATCTACCATATTTAAGTATGTTTAACTTATTATTTTCATAACTTGACAACTTTGTGAAAATAATAATATTTCATGTCAAAATATTACTTTTCTTGAAAACACATGGATTTTTGGTAAGCTTTGTCATAAACTAACAACTTTCAACACCATGCCTTATGTTAATGAGTTTAGAAAACATAAAATTTTCTTATAAATTTTTTAGCAATGATGGATATATATCCATATATGTTTCGGCCCTATGGGGTGTAAACACATACTTTTACCAACTAACATAATGTATTTTAAAGCATGAGTTCGATCACTTGTTTGGTTTAGTTACAAGAGTAAACATACTAGTGAACAACTTTGTATTTAAAAGACTATGTAAAAATAAAGACACAAGTTTGAGAAAACAAATGTTATACCTCCTAGTGTCTTAAGAAAAGAGGGATTTAGGGGCCTTGTACAACTTGGTTATGCTCCTTGTACCCCTAAGAGTCCCTTGAAGGTCAATGGATATTGGTAATGAGTGTGGGCGGTGGTTTATGATGGTGGTTTGGCCGAGTGGGGGTTCGGCGGTGGTGTGGAGGTGGTGCGAGCCAAGAAGGGAGAGGGAGAGAGGTAGGGAGGTGGTGTGTTAGTTGTTTTGGTGCACTAAGCCTCACTAACCTTGGCCATTTATATAGAAATTTAAATTGGCATGGTATCATAACTTAGGAAAGGTGAAAGAGAGCATCTTTCTAAATATGGATTAAGATCTTGTAAAGGTGATTTTGGTGAGATTAGGAAGAGATCTTGGACTTGACACATGCATGTTTTCTTGGTTATAGTGGGCCAAAAATGGGGATTAGTTTGGAGGTTAGGATAAGCCAACTCCCTTGGATGTGATGTTAGATGATCATGGTGTTTGTTAGATTTGGAACATCTTAGGATTGATGTGGTAGGATCTTGTCTTTTGGGGTATGTGGGCCGAAATATTTGAGGGTGTTTGGGAGGTTATTGTTTAGTCTAAATCATCTAAGCTTGATGTATGATAAGCATGCTCATTAGTCACATTAGTGAAATCCTAGGTAGATTATGGTAGGATCATGGTGGAAGAGTTGGTTTTCAAATGGGGTAAGTCAACTTAGAACTTTCCTAGATGTCATAAGATGCCTTCCTTATTAGTGTAAGGTCTAGGAATGTGATGGAGGTGACTAAAGTTTGTCTTAGGAAATCTTGGTGGAAGAATAAAATGAAGAGACTTGTGTAAGAGTGGAAGACACAAACACTACACACATATGTATATGTATGTCGTGTATATATGTATGTATATGGAGGTTACATATTTTTGGTAAGTCAACTATCATGGAATGAATACAAGGTCTAATGTTTAACTAATTAGGGTGGAATCTTAGTGATGGAAATGATGGTTCATTAAAGGTGTAGGATTTCAACTTTGGAAAGCACATACACACATGTATATATTATATATTTTTTTTGAACATTTTAAACTCATGTCTTGTACAAATGCATATTCACATGTTATAATTAGATGTTGAGTATGATCTTTGTACAAGTTTAGGTGCCACAAAATAATATATTATTGTGTGTTCAATATATATATTTTTAACTAATCGTATTAATAGTCACATGTGGGCGTTGTGTTTGGGTGATTCCTTGTATATGGACATTGTTTGATTTTGTCCTTGATTGAATCACAATTGAAATGTTATGTATAATTGTATGAGTTTCCCAAACTAGGGTTTTTGCTATGATCTCTCTATAGCTCATGATAACTACTCAACTAGTTATGAAATTGCACCTACTAGTGGACCTAATGCTAAACTGTAAGCATTGAAATTGGCTTGTTGAGACCCTGTATGGCTCAATTGTAATAAAACATGTAATATGAGATGTCATGCACAATGTGTATGTGTAACTAATTTACGGATTTGACCTGTGATTTCGACGGGTGTCACACTAGGTTACAATGCATTCTGTTGAACCAACACATAACTAATTAGGACTAATGCTTGGCTAGATTCCCAGTCGCATTCTCTACACACTTTTAGTGTTTATATATATATGGGGTGTACCGCAGCTGACCCACCACACCGTAGGTGTTTCAAGAATGTACTAATTGTCTACCCGAGCACCTGGTATGATCCCCAGTTTCACCTTCGTAGCACCATTGGTGTTTATATATAGGGTGTACCGCAACTAACCCACCACACCTTAGGTACCTTGAAAGTGTACTGAACATCTTACCAACGTCCTAATAGAAATCCATCTCACCTTAACATACCTGTAAATTCACGATTACGTTCTGGACCGCAATCGTCAATTTACCTTACATTAGTGTGTTATGTCTTTCTAATCAAAACAGCACGTTGAGTCACATGGTTGGTATAATAATGGACAAGTTCCCTTTGTCTCATGTATCAAATTTTCTAGTTTACGTATCAAAAGTCACGTCCAATCGAGTTTCAAGCATCTAAATAATTAAGTTTCTTAGCACAAATAGGTCTATACACATCGAGTTCTCAGTAACATCTCATAGGGTTATAAACAAAACATCATGGTAGTTAATTTCCAACACGTCATAGATATCATCTGGAACATTTAAAGTTAAGGTAGTCATAATTCACTTCAAAATTGATTATCAACATAAAATAAAACAAATTTTGAATTCAAAATGACTGGTCTTGATATCAGAAGATCCTTCACTTAAGTGGTTCCAATACTCGTCCTTAAGTAGTAGGATTGTGGTTTTGGATTAGGTTAGGGCATTGATTCCGAAAGTGGTTTGGATCGCCGCATTCAAAGCATTGACCATAGTTGTATCTTCTAGGTTGTTTGGCATTGGGAGCTTGGGCAGGAGCAACAGGTTGTACTGGAGCAATCAATTGGTTGGCATTGAGGGTTTGAGCTGACCAACATGTGTTTGCCAAATGTCCAAACTTACCACAATTGGTGCACAAGCGACACGGAAAATGGGCAGGATGGTGATATTTACATGTGTTGCACAGGGGTAGTTGTCCTCCATAGGGTTTCTTGGCAGGTGGTACTTGGGTCAAAGGGGTAGCATTGTGGTTTTGGATTGGGTGTCATTGTTCGTGTCTTTCTTTTTATCCTTACGAAACAGGGTACCATTCTTCACATGATTGTCAGTTAGAACGGCGGCCAAACGCTTAGCTTCTTCAAGAGTAGCAGGGTTTCTTCCCCACACAGTGTCCTGGATCTGCATGGGTAAACCACCTGATGTACTTCTCGATGGCTATGGATAGGGGGTGACTTTATGGGGTAGCAATAAACCGAGTTCATGGAAACGAGTATTATAAGCGAGGTTTTCCCCACTATCCTGAATAAGGTTATGGAACTCATCTTCTAACTTCTTAATCTCGTTACGCGGACAAAATTCTGCCTTCATTATCTCTTTAGCTTGATTCCATGGTAGAGCTAGTGCCACTTCCGCTCCACGGGTATGTTTCTCTTCATTCCACCATGTAAGTGCCCGCTTTTGTAGGACACTCATCGCGTAGCGAACTTTTAGGTTGTCGTGACATTCGCTATTAATGAAGGTATTCTCTATGCCTTCGAACCAGTGCAAGAGACCAGTGGCTCCTTCATCACCACTGAACTTGGGAGGTTTACATGAGTTAAAGTGTTTGAGGGTGCAAACAGGGTGAGCATTTCCATTACCATTGCCATTCCCGTTGTGGTTACCATTTCCGTTACCATTACGATTTGCTACTTGAGCAATTTAGGCAACCAAATTGGGGAGTACTGCCGCCATTTGTTGAGCCATTTGTTGGGTGATGATCGCAGCGAGTTGAGCATTGTCGGGGTTACCGTTGTCATTGTTTTTGTCGTTGTTGCGAGTGCTACGACGAGGAGGCATTTTCTGAAAGAAATACAATGAGGATTTCAATGAGGCATAGATTTGGGTAATGTGATATAATAAGGAGTGTAAACATTTATTCATTAATTAAAACGAATAAACGATAACGTTGACATATCAAAGTTTCTAGATTCTAATAACATAGTGAAGACATGCTTTAGCCTATAAGTGAATACTCATCCCGAGAATTCCTGGGTAGACATCCGGGTCCCTCGTCTGATTGGGATTTATGCGCAATGCCAATCCTAGACAGAAAACTCAGAATACAGGCGTTCACCCTTCCAGATTGCACGTGTTCGTTATTAAAATCTAGAACTTCGATGAGATTATCAAGGTGGTTCAGGCTATGCCTGAGGATTTTGTCCTATTAATCTAAGGGTAGATCAGGATTGCAGCAAACGAATAAGAGTAGACAACCCGTTGGTGTGGGATAGGGATAAGGATAAGGAAATAAATAGGATAGCAAGTAAAAGGAGCAAGTACTGGTTAAAGTCCCTAAGGTTATAGACTAGATTATTTTTTTAATAACCTAATTCCCTATAACCATGGCTCTGATACCAATCTGTAACATCCCATCCGATGGCGGAAACATCGAGGTGTCACGTAGTGACGATTGTATAACAGCACATGGTACAAAAGATTCCACAAATTTTATCTATTTCAAAATTTGGTACATACAATAACAAATTGGGTAATATACAACAATCTCTAATTATTTTATAAGGCTTCATGCATCCTATGTAATCCAAGAGCTTGTAAATCCTCCAAGTGATATTAAACCCTGAAACATGTTAGTTTGGAAAGATTGGGGGGGGGGGGGGGGTCAACTATAAATGGTTGGTGATAATACATAGGTTTTGTCATAGCATGAAAATATAGTTTGTATAGCAATTAACAAGTCAGTGATGTATCTAGGTCAGCTTGTGAGAACGAAACCTACCGGGATTTGAGTATGGATACCAACCATGTGACTAAAATGTATCAATGAATCTTTGTATCAATTAATCTCATGTATCAATGAATCTCAAATAGCATGTTCACCATAGTTTAGTTCAAGACAAGTGCACAAAGATAATACACAAAGACTTCATGTAATTGCTTATTGAATCAAGAAAAAGAATTTGAACATCTTTCACCCCAAAATGTAAAACAGTAAAAAAGGGGCTATGTAAACTCACCTTAGCAGGAGTGTTGAATCTTTGAAGTAGTCTAAATGTGGCTCAAACGTTCCCAAGTATTACCCTATGTTCAAGGCAATAAATTATGTGTTGGGAAAACTTAAAAGTCTATGTTTTCTAGTCTAAAGGTACTATAGGGTTCCTAATTTGGGGAATTGATGATCGTTTATTAATTAATTTGAAATAATTGTTAGTTAAATAATAAGTAAAGAAATTAAGAAGTAAATACATAAAAAGGATTTTTTTATAAGATCTTGATCAAGAGTGGTTGTACTTAAATATTATAGTGAGAAAATAATTTTTATAAAATAATTTTTCATAATTAAGTGTAAATAATATTTTTCTGAAAATAAAAATTGTATAATAAAGTTTATCATTTATATATCATAAAATAAATTTTATAGAATTTATAAATGAGATTTGATATTTTAAAATCATTTTAAAAGATAAGAACAAAAATATACAAAATAAAAGGATTAAAAAAATGTTTGGGTTTGTGGGAATCGAACCCGAGCCTCTGGCCGGTTTGATGTTTAGAATCACAAGCCTAGACCAACTGGTCTAGACCCTGAGAACGAATTTATATCAAAACGATTTGTATAAACACAGTTTAGTTTTTGAAAAAATATGTTTCTAAATTAAAAGGTGAGGTGTGCCTGGCTTGAACTCATGAACTCGGCCTGCCAGACCTACAACCCCACGTGTTTTACCAACTGATCTGGGGAGCAATTTGTGATTAATCTTGTTTTGTTTTAAATATAAATAGATACTGACTGTTACACATTATCTTCCCCAAATGAATGTAAGAACCCTAGATTTTTCTATTCGTTTAATTTCCAAACAGAATAACGAACTGATAAAGGGCTATTGATATTTAACGAAATACAAAAACAAGAGGTGGTTTAATTTTGAACATACAGATTTCGAGCTCCTGATTCTTAATGGTCAACCGAAAAGTCAATTCGACTCCAATTCATATAAACGAAGAAATGAGAGAGGGGAAGTGATTTTCGGCCAATTCTGAGTCATGTGGGTGGTTCAATTTATACCATAATTGTCTAATTGAAAGCTTTCAATTCTTTGACCATAACACGGTCAAAAACGCGTAATTCATGCTCATAATGAGCTGTAATGGTGCAATTGATAGTTGTCATAGGCTTGGAATTGATTGTCGGTCCAGTCAGTGTAAATAAATTTGATTATAGTTTCCAAAATAAGATCAATCATAAGGTCAAAGCTCAAATATTGTTGATGGGTTTTTACAATCTGAGTTAATATAAATACAACAGGAATTCAAAGAAAGGTATATATAAGCATATGGTCCAGTGGTGATGGTTGTGTTTGGTGCTCGACCCAACTCCAAACTCGGGTTCTAGACCTATGGTTAGCAATTTTTTTTTTTTTTTTTTGTATTCATTTTTGACAATACTAACATCTTATAAATGTTTTGTATATAAATAAAATGTAACTCTAAATGAAAATATGTTATAGAACTTTAGTTTTTTTTAATTGTTTTTATCAAACATGATTTATAAACACTTATAAATCTAAAAATGTATTATTATTACCATTATTATTATTACTATAAGTATATAAAGGGGTTAAAATATATCATTTATTGGAAAAAAAATTTGTTAGTTTAAAATTCGGGAAATTTACATAAGGTTACATCACCATCCAATCCACACCACCGTCGTCTCAGATGAGAGAGAGAGAGAGAGAGAGAGAGAGAGAGAGAGAGAGAGAGAGAGAGAGAGAGGATTGTGTTTGTGTTTGTGTTTTTTTTTTGAAAAAAATTCAGTATTATAATATAGATATAGAGGTGTGGATTGGTTGGTAGGTGTGGGATATAGGAGGTGATAAAAGATTTTGTTACCCATTAATATTATAATGATATGGTGTATATGTGTCAACTTATTATTAGTCTAGGGGAGTTTTTAAGTTCTCACAACTCAATGGGGTTCTCGTATGATCCAGATCCTATATATATATGGTTATTGATTCATTCATGAAAGTATATAGTTTTTAAAAACACCTTTTGTTTTGTTATGCTATATATTCATTTAACAGATAATAACGTATCTTTTAGTCCCATAAGAGCATTCACAACCCACTCATCAAATTATTTGAGGGGTTCCCTCAAATTATATGGGGTAGGTGTGAGTAGAAGAGAGAGAAATATTTGGTGAAAGCATTGTTTACCCATATATTTGAAAAACTACTGTTCACCCCTATATTTATTTTAATATTTTTGTAAGTGGTTGTGAGTGAGGAGAGAAAAAATATAATGATAAAAGTATGAAAAAATAAGGAAAATCACTGAAATAAACATTGAACTCCTCTAATTACCAAAATAAACATGTTTGGCGGCTAAATTCTAGAGGGTTCACGGAAAACGATAAAACCAGTAATTGACACTTGTCTTAAATGGCTAAAGTGTAGCCGTTTAAAACTATAAGCCCCAAACCTTAAAGCAATAAAAAATGTACACATGTCCCAAACTCTGAAATGGCTAATATTTTGCGACTATAAACTTCAACCGGCTAAGATCTAGCCTAAAACTTTAAACTTTTCTGACACATTTTTGAAACAAGTGACACAAAACCTTAGCAAGCCCCTAAACCTTAGCCATGTTTAGCCTTTATAATTTAGTCCCCCTTAAAGTGTATAGCAAGTTTCAATTAAAAAAAAAAAAGGGGGGGGGGGGGGGGTAGAGCAAATAGTAACCTATTTTCAGGAGTGTTCCAATCAAGTCACTCATAAAAAAAATTTGTTCCAATTCAGTAACTAAAGTTATTTTAATGTTCTAATCATGGACAATTTACCCATTTAGAAGGTCATCAATTCATATAACTTTTATTTGGTTATTTTTTAAAATGTTGACTAAGATTATCAATAACAACATTGATTAAAAATTTGAAACATATATTTTTAAAATTGTGAAAAATTTAGGAAAAATAAAATTACGCAAATCACAATAAAAAAATTATGAAGAAAAAATTAAAATAATTATAAAAAAATCATGTACAATTATAAAAAAAAGTAAAAAACTAACGAAAAAAATTAAAATGCGAACTTTTTTTTAAAATGGCAAAAAAGTATTAATTTTTCGCAATCTCTATAATTAAAAAAATAAAAAAAAATTAAAATACAAACATTTTTAAAATTTTGGCAATTATTTTAAATATTAACAATTCTTATGAAACATTTTTTTTCCCAATTAGATAAGTCAACTTTACTTTGATGTTCTAATCAGGTCATCAAAGTTTACTTTAATGTTCCAATCATAGATATTATACCTGCTATTCAGGTAAACTATATAGGATTAGAATATAAAATAAACTTTAATGACTTAATTAGAACAAATATTTTTATGAGTGATCTAATTGAAACACTAGTAAAACTTGATTACCATTCTTTTTTTTTTTTTTTAAACGGCCAACGAATCAATTCCGAGCACTCTCGGACACCCTTTTGGCGAATCAGGTACTCGAGAGTACCCGGGCCACCAATTGCCACCAATTCCCGGGAAAACCCGACCACTCACCCGCCCAAAGGCATGGCAGTGAAATAATTGGTAAAACTGGTCGGGATCAGGACTCGAACCCAAGCCAATGGCCGGGTCATCCCTCACTTGATTACCATTCTATAAAATATTCCCAAAAAAAGATCTAAAATAAATTTAGCCCCTGAAAGATTAGCCATTTTCAATAAAACTCTCAAAGCTTTAGCAATTTCAATAAAAAAAATCTAAATTTAACCCCTATATATTAGCCACTAAAGTATATAACAGTTTCAATAAAAAAATAATCCAAAATAAATTTAACCCCCCTAAAGATTACCCATTTTCAATAAAACCCCCAAACTTTAGCCGTTTCAATAAAAAAAATTCTAAATTTAACCCCTATATATTAGCCCTTAAAGGTTGAAGAGGCACCGGTGTAGTGTAGGTTCTTGATTGGTTGGATATCACGGCTAGTGTTTAGCCGATTGAACACATGTAATAAATTGGCATAATCTTGTAGTAAGTGAACCCCCTAGAATTTAGCCGTTAAACATGTTTATTTTGGTAATCTGAGAAGGTCACTGTATATTTCAGTGATTTTCCTAAAAAAAATATTATTATTTTAATTAGAAGATGGAAGATTTAAGGGTGGAGTAGTGATTTTTAATGTAATTTGATGAAAGAGATTTGATGGACATATGAATGCTCTAATACAAAATTACATTTTTTAGACACAAATCGGGTTGTTCTAATAAATTTATGTTAAATCGACAAAATAAATAAAATAAAACTGTGTGTTTAGATTTTCTAAAAATATTAAATATAAAAAAGTAAATTTAATAATATTTATAAAGAAAAGACAATGGTTTTGTAGTTGGTCAAGCAATGCTAAGAACAGAGTCAAAGAAGGCTGAGAAGCATGCAAGAACATGTGAAGATAATCAACACCTTTTAACATCAGAGGTCAAAAGGTTGTTCACAACAATATTTTCACTCACGATGGGTAATATAGGGCTGAAAAATTGTGCATACCACCTGTTAAGTTTATTAAACTAAAATAAAAAAGATTACAATACCATACAAAAAAAAAAACATAGTTAAAAAAACATGAATAAAAATACGAGACAATCTAAAGCTTGTATTTTTCGCGGATTTGTTGCATTTTCATTTACGCCAAGCGTAATGCGTCTCCCGTGAGTTGGTCGATCGACTTAGACAAAAATTCGATGTCTTTTTCCATTTGCCTCAAATCTTGGATGTCAATGAACTTTTCGTTTGATACGACCTTTCTTTGCATTGTTTCCAAACGCCTAGCCCCAAGGTCATGAATGTCTTTAAGTCGTTGATTCATGTCATCGAAACTTTTCTTCAATAAGTCACCACTCGTTGACGACGCCTCACCTTTTCCCTTTCGCACGCTTCTTCTACCGGGTGGTCTGGCTAACTCGTCTTCCTCGCCGTGAACATCTTCATTTAAATCCACGTTTCGAGCATCAGACGTGGGCGTGTCAGGATCAATGGAAGAAGAAGTCTTGGACCGTTTCGCTTTGCGTCTAGGCGTTGTCATGGGCGGTACATCGGCCCATTTAGGCGATCCTTTAAGCATCTCCCAACAATTCAAATAAGTGAAGTTGCCACGAGTTTGATTGTACTCCTCAAACGCTCGTTTCAATATATCGATTTCGGCTCGACAACTACCCCAATTTGATTTAACTCGTTGGAAGACTTCTTGAAAAGCATGACAAGAACGGTTGATGTCGGTCCACTTGCTTGAGATTGAGTCCTTGTCATGATATTCACCTCGACCCATCGCGTTGAAAAATGTTGACAGAACCCATTGCCAAAAGAGGACCAAATTTTGATAATTTGCTACAAAAAAAAAAAAAAAAAACAAAAACAAAAACAAACAAATATATATTAGCATAATTTTTTTATAAACAAACAAACATATATAACAACACAAACATATATAAAAACACAAACATATATAAAAAACACTTACCAAATTCAGGATCCACTGAAATGTCAAGCCACGCACGTGCGAGCGCGAACTCGTTGTCTTTAGTTCACTTTAGGTAGGTTGCTTTCGGCTTACTCGGCTCTCCTTTTTTTGTGGGACCGTTTTTTTCGGGCCGGCTCCGGCTCGGGTTCGGGTTCGCGTTGTGTGTCCGACACGATTTCAACATCCGGTTCTTGGTTGGCTTGAGATCCCGACATACCACCAACATTAAATGTCATGTTACTCGCGTAACCCATTGGACCTCCATAAAAATTATAGGGCATGTTGAGAAGTTGAGAGAAACCCATCGTGTTCGGGTCAAGGTTGTTTGGGTTGAAGGTTAGTAAAGGTTGCGTTGCGTTGTGTTTTGTTTGGCCGAACAACGTTTGGGTTAGTTGGGCGAGATGGAACACCGAACGGGGCGCGAAATGGATTCATTGTGAGTGTGTAAAGGTTGAATGAAATTTTATAAAAGAGAGAGTTTTTATATAAAAAAATAAATAAATAAAGGAGATGAAAAAATGGGTAAGGAATGTGTGTTTAAAGGGTAATTTGTTAAAATATATATATTTTTTAAAAAGGACCGTTACTAGCCAACGACTAGTTGAATATGACTGGCCCTCACACTTTTTCCACGTCGTTGTTTTTTTCCATTGGCCCAAAAAACACCCCAAATCCG
This sequence comes from Ambrosia trifida, assembly GCA_028751855.1. NCBI lineage: Eukaryota > Viridiplantae > Streptophyta > Magnoliopsida > Asterales > Asteraceae > Ambrosia > Ambrosia trifida. The sequence goes on from CM054128.1 coordinate 84,936,200, forward strand.
GGGGGGGGGGGGGGGTTGTGCAAATCCAATGTGGACGTTTTTTTCCCCAACCACGCTCCAAATTGCCTTCCATTACACATGGTCTAATACCTGTGCAAGATACAAACAAAACTATAGTATGCGGGCAACATCTTATTGGCTCAAATTGGTTCTCAAATTCTCGCAACTTAAGTGGGTTCTCAACGGATCTCATTCCTATATATATATATATATATAGGAATGGGTTCATGTGAGAACCCACTTGAGTTAAAAGAACTTAAGAACTCCCCTAGACCAATAATAAGGTGACACATATACCCCATATCATTATAATATTAAAGGACATAAAAGTAATTTAACCCAACCCTACCCCACCCACACCTTTTGAAACCTGACAGAATCTTTT